>LPNX011226066.1:60729-76404 GCA_001517045.1 Pseudotsuga menziesii | reverse complement strand
ATAGGAAGGTGAAAAGGTTGATGAAGCTCAACCGTCACATGTAATATATAAATGTATGCATTAGCCATGAATAATATAGAATCGGGAGTTATACCTATCAATAAGCATGCTAGACATTGTTTTGAGTCATTATGAACATCTACTAGGTCCCCCTAGGGTTTTTTTTTAATTCCGAAAAAAATAAATGTTCCCGCAAAATCAGGGCATTTTTTAATGGTTTAAATGGAAAAATTCAAATTGTAATAAAAGTGTGGTCCGGAGTCCGATTTTGGTGTGGGGATGCTCATTTTCACACTCAGAGCATCATCTTTACCCCATGACACACTTTTCCTATGCTTTGGGTGATTAAATTATCCCGTATGGCATTTTTTCTCTAAGGGTGCGACGAAGTGACAAATAAATGCTAAAAAGAGAGACAAAATGACACTAAAGTCAAAAGTCAAAAGTCAATGAAATCTCATTGGTTTGACATGGAAAGGGTTGGCAATCTCTTCATAAAGGAAGGGCGAACTGAAACTTAGGAATAAATCATTGGTTTTTGGTGATAATGTAGAGGCTAGTGAATCATCCAAGGAGAAATAAGTGTGCCCCTCTTGTGGGCCTTACGGCTTGGTTGCTGTGGCAATTTGATTTTGGGTAGGTTGAGCTTAAAGATGAGGGCACATCTCTCTTATGAGAGGTAGCGCATCCTCTTTCAATTAAACTCCAATCACAACAAGCATACCGCCCCTCCTTCACGAGCTCATGTTTTGGTTAACGTTTTGTGCATGTGTCATCTCACGAATGGGTTGGTCGGGTTGTTTGGTGAGTGCCAAGGTTACTTGGGAGCAGGAGCGGGAGCAGGAAGCGGGAAGCAGGAGCGAAAAGCAAAGTTTTCAGAAGATTCCGGTTTGGGAGCATTTTTTATATAATATATATTTTTAATATATTTTGGTGCATATATGCCAACAAATGCTTGTAGAATGTTGAATTAGTTATTGAAAGCATAAAAACATGAAATAAACCATAATACCATATAGCATCATTCATCAACCATAGGTCCATTATCCATAACAACAAGTTATTAACCTTACAGCTTCAAAGTTCAACTTCAAACTTCAAATTTGAATTGCCATGTAATGTTCATAAAATATACCATGAAAGTTTTTGAAAATTTCCCCAACCCGGTTTCAAGCCTTTAGGCTTCTCTGCATTGTTTAATGCCCAACCCTTTCAATGCATAATTTTTCACAAATTAACCAGACTGAAACACATGTGAAAACTTTTTCTCAATTTTAAACAAACTCAGAAATTTTCTTTTCAAACTGGAAATGTAAAACTCAGAAAATTTCAGACATTTACACACATGAAAAATTTGGACACTTATTTTTGACCAATGGTCCAAGATAAAACCCCTAGGGGAAAACCTGTTTTCTGAGTGGAGAGATTTTATTTTTCTTTAGGCAAAATTACAAAAATACACAACTATACTTGTCTCAACATTTCATCTCGAAATGCATGCCAAAACTCTGCTATACGGATTGCTGAAAAATCAGCCTCGAAAAACAAGTTGTACGGCCTCACACGTGCGGGCTGTACGATCTACAAATTCTCGAAAACTGTGCTACAAAACTGTCTCGATTTTCATGCACTATACAACTGTCCTCCTCGATTTCTGAATCATACAGTCTGTAATAAATGGCATTAAATGCTGTACAGAATTTCTCAAAAAAAGTGCCTTGATTTTCTCGAAATTCGTGTTGTTGTTCAGTACGGCCTCCTGCAGTACGGAATCCACTTCTAAAATAAATGCCTGCCTTGAAAAATGTGCCCTACAACCTCTTCTTCAATCTCAGAAAATTCTCTCTCCTGGTTCGAAATCTCTTCAAACCCTCATTTTTCTTTTTCCTATCTCTCCAAAAATCTCTTCTGAAGATGAACACAACGACTGAACTTTTGCCTTGTCCTAGCCTTTTTGTTCATGGTAACTTCCCCTGTCAATCTAACGGTCAAGATTAGATTAGATGTGGGGCTCACATTAAATGACATTTAATGCACTCATGTCATTTAATAAAGTTGAGCAACCCCCTTTTTCTATTTAATCACTCACTTAACTTTTAAATGTGAACTTAAGAAAATACCCACTTAACTTTTTAATAAAGTCACTTTAAAAAAATAAAGTGCATCTCACTTCATTAAATGCACAAAATGACTAGGAGTCACATTTAAGTGTCCTTGTCCACCCCAAGGCAACTCTAAGTGGACAAACACTTCCTAGGTAACTTTTCAACATACCATAATAAATATAAAAGAGTCAATGACTCAACAGTGTAGAAACTCGAAAGTTGAAAGTACTGTAAATAAGAAAAGACAAAAAAAGTAGATTTTATGGATGTTTCCTCTTGCCACGCGAAATTTCTAATTTCTTTTCCCGTGGTCTATGAACAAAGGGAGCGGGATTATCATCCCCAGTAGCCACCGATGTTGAGCGGCTTGAGCCACGTCCAAGACTTGGTCCTGCATGCCCCCCCCCTCACTGATGCAGATGGGGGTTGTGAAGTTGAACCTCTAGGCAAAGATGGTGCATCTGGAAACAAGGTAGAAGATGGCGTGTAATATCCCAAATCCTGATATTTTCTATTTCTATGCAATTTCAGTAAAATTTCCCTATTTCATAGTTGAAATTAGGGTTAGGGTTTGCAGGATAGAATGAACACTTACTACTGATAAGCCAGCTGAATTTGCTCCAGAGAGAATACGCATGCAAGATGAGCTGAGCTGGTGAAGAAATAACCTTGTTTCTGCTGCAATACCCCTTGATGGCTGAATCAAACAAGTGTGACATTTTTGCTGAAGGGAAGGTCAGTTTCGGCTAGAAATAAGTCGGAAGGAAGGTATGCCAGTGCTGGAGAGGATGGTCGGAGCATGCAAGGGTTTTGACCTCCCAGATGCCCTAGCGAATTGATCTCCCAGTCTGTTGCTCACGCCCCCACAACCCTGTAAACTGCTGCTAGTTGCCCCGGATGGACAATCTGATAGCTGATAATCACCCAATGCAGTAGAGTGATCCTATCAGTGAGGATGCAGGCCGCATGCGAAAGAAATATAGTGATCCAGAGTCCTGGTGAATGACTAGGATTTTTCCAGCTAAATGCCCCGAGCTGTACGGATGAATCTGCAATAACCTTCGGACTTATACTGGAATACTGAATAATGATGAATGCAATAGATACGGTGACAAACCTAGATGGTTTATCGTGAAGGAGACTAGGGCAGATGTCTCACTGCCGAAATCCCATTAGCTGAAGACGTCGTCTCCAACCCCAACTGTTGTGGCCGCACGCTGTGCTACTTCTCAAGAGCTCTAAAATAATAATCATCAAAAGTGAAGTCTCCATTCACTTTATCTTTCTTTTATAACTTTCAACTACGAAAACCCTAACTTTTGACCTACTTAGGTCACTTTAACTTCTAATTTGCAATGGACTTGCATGCATCCGCATGGAGACTTAATTGGGTGCATGCATCATTAAATAATGCTTAGATGTCATGCATGTCACTTTTAGGGTTTGCATGTCACTTTTAGGGTTTGCATGCATATCACTTTTAGGGTTTGCATGCATGTCATTTTTAGGGTTTGCATGCATCTCACTTTTAGGGTTTGCATGCATGTCACTTTTAGGGTTTGCATGCATCTCACTTTTAGGGTTTGCATGCATGTCACTTTTGGGAACATGACATGGCGGTGGCATTTTTGCTGTTGCTGCTGCATGGTCATCATCATCGCCCAAAAGCTCATCCTCCAAGAGCTCTAAAGCTAAGGCTCCATCCTCCAAGTTATGCTCCTCCGGATTGTTGTCCCAAGTGGCATATGATCTATCGGTTTCGGCCCCCTCACAGTAATGAGTCAACAACCTCAAGTTGTAATGTAAATAAACCAAGCTTTCTGCCCGATTTTCATTTAATCGATTTCTTTTCATTGAGTGGATGAAGCTATAGGTGCTCCAACACCTTTCTACAGAGGAACTGTTTACCACCTGTGAAAGCACTTTGGTTGCCAATTTATGCAAGCGTGGGCATGATGAGCCATACATGTTCCACCATTCAATAGGAGGTGCCCTATTTCGGTCTTTTCTAGCATGCAAAGTACCAAACGGACCAATATCACTGAGGTATTTGCTTAATTCACTACGCAATAAGGCACATTCCTCTTCATCAGGGACCAACTTGTCTATAGCAGCCATGCATCCAACCTGTACCTCTGGATCTGTGTGGGGGTTCTCCTAACCCCACCCCCAGGTGCTGGTTTGGCCAACCAAGATGGAGAATAATATTTTGGTGTTAATACATATGCCAAGGCATGCAGTGGAACATTGAGATGCTCCCACCTTTTGACCATGTGTGTGAATATGGTCATATAGAATGGGATCCTTCGATTCAACAATATCTTTAATCTTGCCCAACATGCTATCCATCTGCTCATATACCTCCCCAATTATCAGCTTATCTGTACCTGCAAACCGAATCATGTGATAAATGGGCTTTGTGAACTGCAAAACAAACTTGACACTTGCCCAAAATTGACCATCAAGAACTGTGTCTTCCACATCCTGAAAATCAAGCCTGTCAAATGTGGATGTAGCCCTATCTTTCAAGACTTGCCATGATTCACTTGATACGATGCTAGCCAATGCCTCTCTTGCCTTCAAAAGGCGCCTGAAGGTGAGATAATAGCTAGCAAATCTAGTCTTTGCTATCTTTAATAGCTCTAACTTTGAGTGAGTGCAGAAAATGCCATGGGAATTGCTATGGTTGGTAATAAATCTTATCATGTGCTTTCCCTTTTTGTACAGTTCACCAATCCATTTGTATTCATTTTCCTTCAACTTAATAATGTCATGCATCAAAAGGTTCAACGTGTGAACCAAACACCCAGACCAAAATATGTTTGGGTATTTATCTTCAATGATTGCTCCCGCTGCCTTACAATTAGCAGCATTATCTATTATGACTTGGATGACATTGTATGGATCAATAGCTTCAATGTTTTTGAGTAGGATTTCTGCAATGTTCATGTCAGTCTTGAATTTATCTGAGTAGTCATGTGTCAAAAGGAAGACTGCACCAATAGCAGAGACACCAAGAACATTTATCAATGGCTTGCCTTTCACATTTGTCCAACCATCTGATACAATTGATACCCCATACTCATTCCAAGCATTTGTGAATAGCCCCAAAGCATATTGGATATTGGCTTTTTCCTTGTCAAGCCCCACAGTTCTAGCTTTGTCATACTCGGGCTTTTGTATCCAGTCGGGGCAGTGCGGATGGCCTCTACCATTTCATGCCAATAGGGTGAGCGAAGAACATTGAATGGTATGCCACATGCATAGAGAAACCGAAACACTTTCGAATCCACGTCATCCCTACCACCTTGATCAAGGAAATCGAATATTGTCTTGCCACATGACTGCATGGGAGAAAATCCACTGCCTTGGGTGGATGGGCCTCCAGTTCTTGGTGTGCATGAAAGGTCATGGTCATTCGATGATCGTTTTGCTATGTTTTGTGCTTCAAATTCTTCCTTCTTATAGATGGCTCTTTGTGTTGATACCACATGTGGGAAAACACAAACTCTTATAGTTTTTCTTTCACATGGCATGTGCCCACATAGATGTCTTCTCACACGGGTATATGAACCTGTGTATGTCTTTTTACAATGGGGGCAAACGAATTTGGTGGTTCCACCCCCTCTGCCTCCTGCCTGCCTTGTGACATATTTCCACAAGGGTGTGGGGTCCTCTTTGTTTTCTTTCGGTTTTCCTCCTCCTCTTCCTCCTCTCCATGGTTTGTGCAACTTCCCACTTCTTCATTCTCTCCCTCTTTCCTCCTCTGGTTTCCTATCACCATCATCAAAATAACAAATTGAACCAACAAAATAAACCATAAACCCATCATCATGGTTGATGGAACTAGAGATTTAACCTGTTGCCTGCAATAGAGTGAGGGAGGAACTAGAGATTTAACAATGTACATTACTACATTCTAGTGTATAGAGTCTAGAATTTATATTCCAAGCATTCATCATTCATGAATCATGATTGAAATTAGAAATCAAAGGTCAAAAAATTTCAAATTCAAAGACAAAGCAAATCAACAAGGAATATTGTAGAGCCGACCTCTTTGGCTCTCGCTCTCCAATGGTGGTGACAATCTCCAATCATGGAAGCCTTCTCCTCTTCTCCTTTCCTCTCCTCTCCTCTCCTCGGACCTCTCCTCTCCTTTCCTCTTGCAAAGTGATAATGAAGTTGGAGAAGAGGGCTTTATCCCCCAAAGCCCTCCTCCTTCCCTCCAAACACCCACCGGTGGACCCCATCCCCCTCCTCTGTTTCCTCTCTTCCGCAAGTGTCGTGTTAGAGTGGGAGCTAAGGCGAGAGCGTCGGGGAGCTAAAGCAGGAGCGCACGGGAGCGAAGGCAAGAGCGACGGCGGGAGCGAATGGGAACGGTCCGAGAGCGATAAGGGAGCATTTAGGGAGCTATTTCTCTTGATCGCTCCCGGATAGAGCAGGGAGCGCATCAAATCACCAGGGATCGCGCTCTGAAAAACGCTCTGGATCGGGAGCAATCCAGGAAGTGTGCTTCCGGTTAGCTCCCTCAGCGCTTCCATGAGGAGCGAGCTTCCGGAGTGGGGGCGAGGGGGGGGACACTTCCCCGTAACCTTGGTGAGTGCGCACTTCTCTTGGAGAGGCGGCGCCTCCTCCATGAGATCCAATCAATCAATCCCTCAAATCACTCCTTTGAGGTCCAGTTAACTCATGTTCTCTCAAGTTGACACCCCTTCTCTGTCAGTTAGTGGTTGCACCCACCTGGGGCGTGTTTATCTATAAAAGTGAGGCCTTCTTCCTCATTTGAGAGGGAAGCAAGGAACCTTTGCTCACATCTATTGTAATTGTTTAGCTTTGTTATGAATAAAGTTGAGTCTTTAGAGGACAATCTGTTGGTGCAATACTTTCTATGGTGAATGCTTGTTCTATAACTGAGGTGATATATGTTTAGCACTTGTTGTTGTTCATGCAATTTCAAATATCTAGCTTAGAAGTTTGTATTCCAATCCGTAGAATAAGCATTTGAGTTTCAAGTTGCTTATTTATGTGTAATCATATAAGATTCAAGAGTTATACGTTGTAGTCGGTAATACTCGTATGCTTTTGGTTTTATGTGGTTTACCATACTAGATATGATCTTTTGCATGAAGATTTCTTGTGTAGCTTTGTAGATCACCGAGAGTGGAGTAAGAATGGAGCTCAATTGCATCTTGTCTTCTTCACCACTTTCATTTTCGATCTAACTTGTTTACTCTATAGGCACCCTCCTCGTCAACCTTGTTCAAAGCTTGAGCTTGAGCTCTTCTTCTGCCTTCTCAACAAAAAATTCAACCTTAATCTCTTTTCCTTTCATTTTTGAAAGTTAAAATTTTATCTTTAAAGATTTATCATTCTTCTTTTTACTTGCTTCAATTTAGATCTAAGAAAAGGTTGAAATTCTACATCTCAAAGCTTAGATCTAGATTCCATTTGCTTTAGAACTTCAAGTTTAAATTTTGCAATATTTACACAACATTTGAACCTGTCGTTATTTTAAAATGCATCACCTTCTTGTGATCCTATAATGGCGCATCAAAAGCATACCAAATACAGATATTCTTATGAAAAAACAAATTTCACCTTCAAACATAAAACCAGCCATAGACACTATGCTTAGAAATATGAAATGTTTGCATTCATGTGTCAATTTTATAACAATGATTTTCTAAACTGAGAGAAAACGGTGAGCAGACAGTTCTATAGAAAATTTAGAACTTTTGCTAGAAAGATTTAGAAATAAATCCTCCTGTCATTAGTAAAAAGATATAAGATTGTAGCAGTGGAAAACATCTACTAATGGGTAGAAGAACAAAGCTTTCAAGCTTCTAATTGGGAGGATGCAGGCGTACAACAGTCGACTTCCAAAGTCTTCACAGCGTTCTTCCATGTGCACAAGTACTTCACAAAAGTTGTATTTTCTATCATACCTGAAATAGTCTTGAAGGCGATCCTTTGAGGAGATTTATAACCCCTCAAATGACCTTTTAATTATTTTGTAAGGCTGCCCGATCACCTTCTCTAATTACATGGCACTTTAATTTGTCCTCATTGGGTCATCCTCTCCTCTGTACCTATTAGGCTTTGGAAACTTGTGTATTTTTCCCTTATAGGCTTCGCTTTTTAAGCTTTTATTTTGATTTTATTAGGCCCTGTTATCACATATATTGTAGTTGGGCCTCCATGATGCGGCAAATTTTCTCTTTTCCTTTGAGCCAGACTTATTGATGGGGATACAACATGGATCATTTTTGTAGCATGAGCCATTCAGAGCCTTTATTCAGCAACAAATACAGAGTATTTCCTTGCCAGGACTAAGATCTCCTTGTCCATTGAGATTATTTCAGTGATGACCTAGTTCATTTCAACAAATTAGGAGATCAAAGGCAGTACACATAGTTGCAGAGGGGGCTTATCAGTTGGAGACATGTATATATGGTGAGATCAAATATATGCCTTTTTGAAATGATTTTTCTCTATGATGTATGTCAAACACTTATGCTTGTCATGTTAGGATGATTATGGTGACCTATGCTTATATGTACTAATGCTTGAACTTGTGTTATAACTAATCAAGGAACTTAATGTGAAGACCGTTGCTCATGCCATGCTCGTACAAATAGTAAACCTTAGTGCTAGGTTGGTTCCATGTATCACTTGTCCCCATCCATTCAGTATCATGCATTGATTTTATCCCATGACTTAGACTGTTTGAGACCTATGAGATTGAAGATCTTTTCCCCACTTTGACCTCCAAGCATGATGGATAGCATGTTGTTCTGTGTCTCGGCTCTAAGATGTCCAACAAAACTTGTCAACGCTTTGATCCTTCTGGGCCAAGAGAACCCGCTGGTGTTGGTTCCTAAGCTTAAGCGAGTTGGGTTTTGAAGCCTTGACCTCTCTGGTCGGTTTCCCCCAATGTTTGGTCCTAACTGTGGATATTCCCCCTAGTTGCCGGAAGAGTTGTCAGCTAAAACTCGAAGCAATATGTCTACCATCATTACATGCATTATGTGGTATATGCTATATATTATGAAATGCAAGCCCATAAATAAAGTTGCAAACTGTCTCTTTAGACACAACTCAAAGAGGGCTATGAAATGAAATTATGAAAGGCCTAAATAAAGCAGTGGATAAACAAATGCAAAATCTAAAGACTAATGGCCATCTTATCCAGCATGTAATGACTAATTCCTCACGGAGCCCACGGTTTTCATGTGAGATGGCGTAAGGTACAGCTAATTCTAAGTGTCCCCTAGGATCTCTTCGCTACAGTTTCTTGTGTACTCAACGCAAGGGTCCTAGAAAAGATCCTCACGGAGCTTGATTCTTAGCTTGGATGTGAGTCGTAGACATGTTCTTAAAGTTGAATGGACCTTTTTCAGATCAGCTCATCCACTTTTCAGACACCACCATTCCCTATTGTTTATCTATCATGCATATGTCATTGTGGTTGTGTGTATTTGTCCTCATTCGAAGAGATCATAGAGGCAAAATCGGTCAAAAGTCATTACCCTTTGCCTTAGCCTTTGTTTTCCATCCTCAACCAGCAATAGCACATTGTTTACACTTTGTAACTATGCCATGAACAAGCAGACTTCCAGAAAGTTCTAAGATTTTTCAGAAGCACAAGTATATTTTCTCACTATTATTATTATTATTGTCACCATGATTATGAATAACGTTGATTTAAGCTTGGTTTTGATATACACCATTGGAGCATTTCTTACCCTAGATGCTTACAAGATCATAGTGATGCAGTATCTCACCTTCAGTTTGGGTACTTCGACCTCGTCAACCCAGTTGACCAAGTCAAGCACGGTTCCCAAGGTAGTGACTCAAAAAACAACATGGTCTATATTTGTTCTAGACATGCCCAGGACCAATACTGCGGTTTCAGTTTTGAGAGTTTAGCCTCGATTCTCCTGAAAAGTGATTATTATCACTTTATAATTCGCCAAATGATCAAATTTTATTACAGATGGCAATATGTTTGGTTCTCCTAGAGCATTGCAGTGTTCCAGGGGTATGAGTAGTCACTTATACCATTCTTCGATGTCTCCCGATCATCCAGTGCATTCAGTATTGCCCCAGTTCTCATCCTGAATGAAGTTATGATGATTTTTATTATATTCAGAGGAATACCATTAAAAAATGAACTAGGAAAATCACTGAGGAAATCGATTTGGCTTGTGTGGTCAAGGAAATGGCAAGGGAATGCTTCTAGATGATTTATTATGGCTCTCAGGACATATCTACACCAGTTTCATCCAGTTTGATGTTCTGGATTATTTTTTGGGCTCTCATAGGGAGAACGTCCCCCATAGGGAGAAATTGGAGAAAATGGCCAAAATAAAAGAGTATAAATCAAGTTGCATCTTTAAAAATATGTATCGGGGAACCCCCTAATGACCCCCCATGTCCCTTAAGTGTCAAACTTGCAAAAATAATGATTTATCATGTTGGAAAAATGGGCTTTATGAGGTAATTCGCCCCCCTCTTGACTTAGTCATTTTGATCCATGTATTGATCCATGTAAAAGTAATCTCCACCGTTGATGATGTTATAAGCTCAACCGTTGGATGAAAAAGTGAGTTAGGGTTTGCGTCTCTCAAAAGCTATATCAAGGAGAGACCCCCCTCATTATATCCCATCAGGAAATTTGGCTCTTGGCTATTTGAATGAAGAAAATATTTTCAGAGAAATCCTGTGTCTTCTTTGTCATAGATTGTTCTTGTGCTTGATTGCAAAATTATTTTCAGATGTGTTCCAGTTAATTTATGCTTGTTTCCAAATATACTCTTGTGAGGGTCATGTTGTCTGTAGGAAGGCATTTTCTCTTGGGGTGTTTTTTGTGAGAGATCCAACTCTCTCCATCCGAAAACACTGGCAATCAGGGATTTTTTTTTAATGTGTCTTTGATCATTGGTTATGCTTCTTGATTTATCTTGCATTCTTAGTTTCTATTTCTATGGATCAATTCTAACTTGACATAGGTTGCTCTTGCAAGAAGAGGGGCGCACCAGCTCAACCTGGGCAATTCAATTTAGCTTAGAACTTCATCAAATTCACTTGGATTTGCGTCAAACTGGGGTAAAGTGTCATTGCACTTGGCATCTACAAGATTTACAGGTATTTATGTTTGTTTTAATTTCCAATCCACCCGGCGTATAATTAAAAACCTAATTAAAACCTTAAAAAAGTTCTCTTGGTCATTCTGTTAAGATTTTTGGCGAAACTTTTCTGGGTTATTTCACTCTTTCGTAGAGCTAGGTGGGTTTTCAAAAACGTCATCACTAGGGACTCCATCTTCCCTATAGGCAAGGCATTGGTCTTTGGGCAAATCTCCCTCTTGGGATTTTCAGCTAATTTTCCTGTTTTATGACCCATTTTTTGGTTGATGCTTTTAGATACTGTTAAATCCATCCCAAAGCCATTATAATCAAGTGCTAGATTTCCTTAATTGTTCATCAAACTCATCATTCTGGGCATATTCTCATTTTCCACCTTCAATTCCCCCCAGAGTAGTGAATTTGATCATTTACACTAGCACTTACTACCTAGATCTACACAATAATTATACGGTCACTGAATATAAACATTTTGGGCCACATTTCTACTATCTAAATCTTTATAGTCCAAAACATCCTTATCGGTGGCTATTTTCCTCAAATCTAGGGTCTCTCTAGCTACTCGCCTTCAGTATTATGTTGCTACAGTTTGATCTGGTGTGGTAGCTTTAGGTCTTTCCTTCTAGGTTAGATCAGGGTCTCCGCCTTTGTCACTTGGCATATCAGTGGCATAAAGTGAAGGGTGTCCTAACTGGCCTGACAACCAATCCATATCTAAGGGTTGGGATACTCATAGTTCACCTCTTTAGTTACCTGTCCCCTCTACCGTCCTGTATAGGATATCATTTGTGGGGCAACTACAAGTTAAGCACGGTTCCCAAGGCAGTGACTCAAAAAACAACATGGTCTATATTTGTTCTAGACATGCCCAGGACCAATACTGCGGTTTCAGTTTTGAGAGTTTAGCCCCGATTCTCCTGAAAAGTGATTATTATCACTTTATAATTCGCCAAATGATCAAATTTTATTACAGATGGCAGTATGTTTGGTTCTCCTAGAGCATTGCAGTGTTCCAGGGGTATGAGTAGTCACTTATACCATTCTTCGATGTCTCCCGATCATCCAGTGCAGTCAGTATTGCCCCAGTTCTCATCCTGAATGAAGTTATGATGATTTTTATTATTTTCAGAGGAATACCATTAAAAAATGAACTAGGAAAATCACTGAGGAAATCGATTTGGCTTGTGTGGTCAAGCAAATGGCAAGGGAATGCTTCTAGATGATTTATTATGGCTCTCAAGACATATCTACACCAGTTTCATCCAGTTTGATGTTCCGGATTATTTTTTGGGCTCTCACAGGGAGAACGTCCCCCATAGGGAGAAATTCGAGAAAATGGCCAAAATAAAAGAGTATAAATCAAGTTGCATCTTTAAAAATATGTATGGGGGAACCCCCTAATGACCCCCCATGTCCCTTAAGTGTCAAACTTGCAAAAATAATGATTTATCCTGTTGGAAAAATGGGCTTTATGAGGTAATTCGCCCCCCTCTTGACTTAGTCATTTTGATCCATGTATTGATCCATGTAAAAGTAATCTCCACCGTTGATGATGTTATAAGCTCAACCGTTGGATGAAAAAGTGAGTTAGGGTTTGCGTCTCTCAAAAGCTATATAAAGGAGAGACCCCCCTCATTATATCCCATCAGGAAATTTGGCTCTTGGCTATTTGAATGAAGAAAATATTTTCAGAGAAATCCTATGTCTTCTTTGTCATAGATTGTTCTTGTGCTTGATTGCAAAATTATTTTCAGATGTGTTCCAGTTAATTTATGCTTGTTTCCAAATATACTCTTGTGAGGGTCATGTTGTCTGTAGGAAGGCGTTTTCTCTTGGGGTGTTTTTTGTGAGAGATCCAACTCTCTCCATCCGAAAACACTGGCAATCAGGGATTTTTTTTAAATGTGTCTTTGATCATTGGTTATGCTTCTTTATTTATCTTGCATTCTTAGTTTCTTTTTCTATGGATCAATTCTAATGTGACATAGGTTGCTCTTGCAAGAAGAGGGGCGCACCAGCTCAACCTGGGGAATTCAATTTAGCTTAGAACTTCATCAAATTCACTTGGATTTGCGTCAAACTGGGGTAAAGTGTCATTGCACTTGGCATCTACAAGATTTACAAGTATTTATGTTTGTTTTAATTTCCAATCCACCCGGGGTATAATTAAAACCCTAATTAAAACCTTAAAAAAGTTCTCTTGGTCATTCTGTTAGGACTTTTGGCGAAACTTTTCTGGGTTATTTCACTCTTCCGTAGAGCTACGTGGGTTTTCAAAAACGTCATCATTAGGCACTCCATCTTCCCTATAGGCAAGGCATTGGTCTTTGGGCAAATCTCCCTCTTGGGATTTTCAACTAATTTTCCTGTTTTATGACCCATTTTTTGGTTGATGCTTTTAGATACTGTTAAATCCATCCCAAAGCCATTATAATCAAGTGTTAGATTTCCTTAATTGTTCATCAAACTCATCATTCTGGGCATATTCTCATTTTCCACCTTCAATTCCCCCCAGGGTAGTGAATTTGATCATTTACACTAGCACTTACTACCTAGATCTACACAATAATTATACAGTCACTGAATATAAACATTTTGGGCCACATTTCTACTATCTAAATCTTTATAGTCCAAAACATCCTTATCGGTGGCTATTTTCCTCAAATCTAGGGTCTCTCTAGCTACTCGCCTTCAGTATTATGTTGCTACAGTTTGATCTGGTGTGGTAGCTTTAGGTCTTTCCTTCTAGGTTAGATCAAGGTCTCCGCCTTTGTCACTTGGCATATCAGTGGCATAAAGTGAAGGGTGTCCTAACTGGCCTGACAACCAATCCATATCTGAGGGTTGGGATACTCGTAGTTCACCTCTTTAGTTACCTGTCCCCTCTACCGTCCTGTATAGGATATCATTTGTGGGGCAACTACAAGTTAAGCACGGTTCCCAAGGCAGTGACTCAAAAACAACATGGTCTATATTTGTTCTAGACATGCCCAGGACCAATACTGCGATTTCAGTTTTGAGAGTTTAGCCTTGATTCTCCTGAAAAGTGATTATTATCACTTTATAATTCGCCAAATGATCAAATTTTATTACAGATGGCAGTATGTTTGGTTCTCCTAGAGCATCGCAGTGTTCCAGGGGTATGAGTAGTCACTTATACCATTCTTCGATGTCTCCCGATCATCCAGTGCAGTCAGTATTGCCCCAGTTCTCATCCTGAATGAAGTTATGATGATTTTTATTATTTTCAGAGGAATACCATTAAAAAATGAACTAGGAAAATCACTGAGGAAATCGATTTGGCTTGTGTGGTCAAGGAAATGGCAAGGGAATGCTTCTAGATGATTTATTATGGCTCTCAAGACATATCTACACCAGTTTCATCCAGTTTGATGTTCTGGATTATTTTTTGGGCTCTCACAGGGAGAACGTCCCCCATAGGGAGAAATTCGAGAAAATGGCCAAAATAAAAGAGTATAAATCAAGTTGCATCTTTAAAAATATGTATGGGGGAACCCCCTAATGACCCCCCATGTCACTTAAGTGTCAAACTTGCAAAAATAATGATTTATCATGTTGGAAAAATGGGCTTTATGAGGTAATTCGCCCCCCTCTTGACTTAGTCATTTTGATCCATGTATTGATCCATGTAAAAGTAATCTCCACCGTTGATGATGTTATAAGCTCAACCGTTGGATGAAAAAGTGAGTTAGGGTTTGCGTCTCTCAAAAGCTATATAAAGGAGAGACCCCCCTCATTATATCCCATCAGGAAATTTGGCTCTTGGCTATTTCAATGAAGAAAATATTTTCAGAGAAATCCTATGTCTTCTTTGTCATAGATTGTTCTTGTGCTTGATTGCAAAATTATTTTCAGATGTGTTCCAGTTAATTTATGCTTGTTTCCAAATATACTCTTGTGAGGGTCATGTTGTCTGTAGGAAGGCGTTTTCTCTTGGGGTGTTTTTTGTGAGAGATCCAACTCTCTCCATCCGAAAACACTGGCAATCAGGGATTTTTTTTAAATGTGTCTTTGATCATTGGTTATGCTTCTTTATTTATCTTGCATTCTTAGTTTCTTTTTCTATGGATCAATTCTAACGTGACATAGGTTGCTCTTGCAAGAAGAGGGGCGCACCAACTCAACCTGGGCAATTCAATTTAGCTTAGAACTTCATCAAATTCACTTGGATTTGCGTCAAACTGGGGTAAAGTGTCATTGCACTTGGCATCTACAAGATTTACAGGTATTTATGTTTGTTTTAATTTCCAATCCACCCGGCGTATAATTAAAACCCTAATTAAAACCTTAAAAAAGTTCTCTTGGTCATTCTGTTAGGATTTTTGGCGAAACTTTTCTGGGTTATTTCACTCTTCCGTAGAGCTAGGTGGGTTTTCAAAAACGTCATCATTAGGGACTCCATC
>LPNX011226066.1:39946-60488 GCA_001517045.1 Pseudotsuga menziesii | reverse complement strand
CCACATTTCTACTATCTAAATCTTTATAGTCCAAAACATCCTTATCGGTGGCTATTTTCCTCAAATCTAGGGTCTCTCTAGCTACTCGCCTTCAGTATTATGTTGCAACAGTTTGATCTGGTGTGGTAGCTTTAGGTCTTTCCTTCTAGGTTAGATCAGGGTCTCCGCCTTTGTCACTTGACATATCAGTGGCATAAAGTGAAGGGTGTCCTAACTGGCCTGACAACCAATCCATATCTGAGGGTTGGGATACTCGTAGTTCACCTCTTTAGTTACCTGTCCCCTCTACCGTCCTGTATAGGATATCATTTGTGGGGAAATTACAAGTTGTGTGATAACATTTTTGGCGTCGTTGTCGGGGAGGTAGAGGCTTACCTTGGTTCATCTATTTTACCTTCGGTGTTTGTGAATGTACTTACATCTTTTATCATTCATATCACATACGATCTAATTTCAATGATTGTGTTTTATAAGTTTAAATATTTGCAATCACTGCATGAATTTCACTCACTTCTCCTACGACATTATCCGTTGGTGAACACGGCAATTCGTTCACCTGGAGACTCCACAATGTGGCTGCACTGAGAAGCGAACCCATCCCATAAATCACAATGAACTCGAATTTATTCCTCCAATATTTCAAAGAAATCAAGGAAAATCCAACCAAGCTTAAAAACAGCTTTTATCCCGCTTTGACTTGTCTCAAGTCTATGAGGCGCCTCATCCTATGCCAAAAAGATACAATGAAGGGTTGCCTCATTTCTTTGCCAATTCAATCGAATCAATTGAAAGCCACTTGGATGCTTTTTGGTGTTATATGGAATCCCTGGGCACAAAGCATGAAGATGTCTAGATGCGAGCCCTAGGTGAATCCTTAGGAGGTACTACCTATTTCCGGTTATATTCGTTAGCAACTTAGCACCTGGATCCATCACTGGATACGACATGTTCACCAAGTTATTAAGAGATGAATGGGGTAAAAACATTGATGAGTCCATGCAGCTACATAACGATTGTGTTGTTGTGTATCAATCTGATAACGATGATCAAGATAACCATAATGAGATGACTGACAATTTTCCTTATCAAATTGATTCCTCCTTGCTCAATCCTGCTTTGACTGTGCTTTTGAATGATCCTTCAACTCAAGAGAATGATGATGAGCAAGTGTCAACCCTTCAGGATTATGACCTTCATGTTGATATAGAAGAAGAACTTAGAATCTTTTCATCATTAGCTCAAGAAGGCATAGATAATGAGGGAGAACAAAATGATCACTATCAGGAACCATCCATAGTTCAATCTCTCATCTGTAAATCCATCGAAGATCCTCATTTCCTGGTTGACGATTATTTTGATTTAAATTCTAATCATATCTCGGAAGAAGATCGATCGCATGATAATTATGATATGATTGTAAGCAAACCTGATCAAAAACATCCTCGTCCTAATGCTATCAATAAAATTCCTTATCCAATCCTTGATCAGGATGTGTCGGTTCGATGTGTGGATACTAACCTTGCTTCAAATCTTGCAATCATTCCTGGAACTCAATTGAAAAAAAAAATCCTCTCATCAAATTTCGAGGTCAATTATTCCAAGTCATCTGGGAGAAAACTTTCAATCCACCCTCCCGTCCCAACTTTTCGAGTCTTCTTGTATGGGTTTGTGTTCTAATCAAGTTGCTACTTTTGAAATTTTTAGTCAAGAGTTTGAGTATGGTCACATAATTGGAGAAAATGCGCTTCATTTCCCTTCTCGGTCATCTGTCATGAATAATATTTTTCAATTTATAAATCTTTCTTATGGGTGGTTTGGAGAAGGTGTATAAAGATCAATTTCATCTTTTCTCCATTTTTAACCAACAAATGGGCTTGATCTCGTTCTCAGTTTCATTACATTACAACTTGTCCCCATTTGATTCCTTCATTTTTCTTGGAGTATATATAATTGAATGTCCTAGTAGGGTAGAGGAGAAAACAAAGAATTGTTTGAAGTGGCTGAATCATGAGTCATATTGTCTTCTTCCATCAAGAACAAGCTCGCATTATTTTTATGATCCTATCGGTATCTTGATGGATGAGGTTCTCAAAAGTCAATTTCATGCTTGGCATGATTTCATTCCAGATCTTTCTTTGAATTTCAAACAGCAAGTTAGAATGGTTTCAATTTCCATATACATTGCTTCTAAACCATCTCTGGCTTGTTGGGTCATTGATTGTAAAGAAAGAACAATTGATCATTTTAGCAAGTGGTTACATTGGATCTAACATTTTACTTAGCACTTGCCTAATTCGTTAGAGTAGGGTAGGTAGGATTGAATAAGCTCCTTTGAGCAACAGTTTGAGTCTTTTATTTTCTGAGTGTTGCATGTGTCCTGAGTCTATTTTCCATCGGACTGATGCATTAGTCTTCTACTTACTAAGTTTTGTATGTGTTTAGTCCATTTACTGCATTTGAATTGATTAGATTAGAATTTACTTTTGTCAATTTCTTTTACGCATATAATTTTCCCATACATGCTACTCTGGTTTTTCTTCTTCCATGTGCGCAGAAACAGGTAACACCTGAAGAGGAAGCAGAAAGTTAAAGTGTTGAATATTTGTTGCTGACCAGAGATTTCTGAGGTTCTCAAGTGCTCTCTCCCTTAGAGCACTTTCCCAGTTTGAACCAGATGTTATCACATATATTGTAGCTGGGCTACCATGATGTGGCATTTAGATTTTCTCTTTTCCTCTGAGCCAAATTTATTGATGGGGATACAGCATGGATCATTTTTGTAGCATGAGCCATTCAGAGCCTTTGTTCGGCAACAAATACAGAGTATTTCCTTGCCAGGACTGAGATCTCCTTGTCCATTGAGATAATTTCAGTGACAACCTAGTTCATCTCAACAGATTAGCAGATCATATGCAGTACATATAGTTGCAAAGGGGCCTTATCAGTTGGAGATAGGTATATATGGTGAGATCAGGTATATGCCTCTTTGGTCTAATTTTGCTCTATGATGTATGTCAAACACTTATGCTTGTCATGTTAGGATGATTATGGTAACCTATGCTTATATGTACTAATGCTTGAACTTGTGTTATGACTAATCAAGGAACTTAAGGTGAACACTGTTGCTCATGCCATGCTCTTACAAATAGTAAACATTAGTGCTAGGTTGGTTCCATGTATCCCTTGTCTCCATCCATTTAGTATCATCCATTGATTTTATCCAATGACTTAGATTGTTTGAGACCTGTGAGATTGAAGATCGTTTCCCCACTTTGACCTCCAAACATGATGGATCCCATCGTGTTCTGTGTCTCGGCTCTGAGTTGTGCAACAAAACTTGTCGATGCCTTGATCCTTCTAGGCCAGGAGAACCCGCTGGTGTTGGTTCCTGAGCTTAAACGAGTTGGGTTTTTAATCCTTGACCTCTCTGGTCGGTTGCCCCCGATGTTTGGTCCTAACTGTGGATATTCCCCCTAGTTTCCTAAAGAGTTGTTAGCTAAAACTTGAAGCAATATGTCTACCATCATTACATGCATTTTGTGTCATATGCTATATAATATGAAATGCAAGCCCATAAATAAAGTTGCAAACTGTGTCTTTAGACAACTCAAAAAGGGCTATGAAATGAAATTATGAAAGGCCTAAATAAAGCAGTGGATAAACAAATGCAAAATCTAAAGACTGATGGCCATCTTATCCAGAATGTAATGATTAATTCCTCACGAAGCCCGTGGGTTTTGATGTGAGATGGAGTAAGGGACAACTAATTCTAAGTGTCCCCTAGGATCTCTTCACTGCATTTTCTTGTGTACTCAACGCAAGGGTCCTAGAAAAGATCCTCACCGAGCTTGATTCTTAGCTTGGATGTGAGTCGTAGACATCTTGTTAAAGTTGAATGGATTTTTTCAAATCAGCTCATCCACTAGTGAGACACCACCATTCCCTATTGTTTATCTGTCATGCATATGTCATTGTGGTTGTGTGTATTTGTCATCATTCGAAGAGATCACAGAGTCAAAATCGGTCAAAAGTCATTACCCTTTGCCTTAGCCTTTGTTTTCCATCCTCACCCAGCAATAGCACATTGTTTACACTTTGTAAGTATGGCATGAACAACCAGACTTCCAGAGAGTTCTAAGATTTTTCAAAAGCACATGTATATTTTATCACTATTATTATTATTGTCACCGATTTAAGCTTGGTTTTGATATACACCATTGGAGCATTTCTTGCCCTGGATGCTTACAAGATCATAGTGATGCAGTACCTCACCTTCAGTTTGGCTAATTTGACCTCAGTTTGGCTAATTTGACCTGGCTCAAAAAACAACATGGTCTATATTTGTTCCAAACATGCCCAGGACCAATACTGCGGTTTCAGTTTTGAGAGTTTGGCCCTGGTTCTCCTAAAAAGTGATTATTATCACTTTATAATTGGCCAAATGATCAAATTTTATTACAGATGGCAGCATGTTTGGTTCTCCTAGAGCATTGAAGTGTTATAGGGGGTATGAGTAGTCACTTATACCATTCTTCTATGTCTCCAGATCATCCAGTGCAATCAGTATTGCCCCAGTTCTCATCCCAATGAAGTTATGATGATTTTTATTATTTTCAGAGGATGTACCATTAAAAAAATGAACTAGGAAAATCACTGAGGAAATCGATTTGGCTTGTGTGGTAAAGCAAATGGCAAGGGAATGCTTCTAGATGATTTATTATGGCTCTCGAGACATATCTACACCAGTTTCATCCAGTTTGATGTTCCGGATTATTTTTTGGGCTCTCATAGGGAGAACGTCTCCTATAGGGAGAAAATGGAGAAAATGGCCAAAATAAAAGAGTATAAATCAAGTTGTATCTTTAAAAATATGTATGGGGGGACCCCCTAATGACCCCCCATGTCCCTTAAGTGTCAAACTTGCAAAAATAATGATTTATCATGTTGGAAAAATGGGCTTTATGAGGTAATTCGCCCCCCTCTTGACTTAGTCATTTTGATCCATGTAAAAGTAATCTCCATCGTTGATGATGTTATAATCTCAACCGTTGGATGAAAAAGTGAGTTAGGGTTTGCGTCCTTCAAAAGCTATATAAAGGAGAGACCCCCCTCATTATATCCCATCAAGAAATTTGGCTCTTGGCTATTTGAATAGAGAAAATATTTTCAGAGAAATCCTATGTCTTCTTTGTCATAGATTGTTCTTGTGCTTGATTGCAAAATTATTTTCGGATGTGTTCCAGTTAATTTATGCTTGTTTCCAAATATACTCTTGTGAGGGTCATGTTGCCTGCAGGAAGGCGTTTTTTGTGAGAGATCCAACTCTCTCCATCCGAAAACACTGGCAATCAGGGGGTTTTTTCTAATGTGTCTTTGATCATTGGTTATGCTTCTTGATTTATCTTGCATTCTTAGTTTCTTTTTCTGTGGATCAATTCTAACTTGACGTAGGTTGCTCTTGTAGGAAGAGGGGCGCACCAGCGTAACCTAGGCAATTCGATTTAGCTTAGAACTTCATCAAATTCGCTTGGATTTGCGTCAAACCGGGGTAAAGTGTCATTGCACTTGGCATCTACAAGATTTTCAGGTATTTCTGTTAGTGTTTATTTTGCTTTAATTTCCAATCCAGTCGACGTATAATTAAAACCCTAATTAACCTTCAAAAAAATCTCTGGGTCATTCTGTTAGGATTTTTGGCGAAACTTTTCTGGGTTATTTCACTCTTCCCTAGAGCTAGATGGGTTTTCAAAAACGTCATCATTAGGGACTCCATCTTCCCAGTGGACAAGGCCCTGATCTTTGGGCAAATTGCACTCCTGGGGTTTTCAGCGAATTTTCCTGTTTTATAATTCATTTTTTGGTTGATGCGTTTAGATAGTGTTAAATCCATCCCCAAGCCATTATAATCAAGTGTTAGATTTCCTTAATTGTTCATCAAACTCATCATTCTGGGCATATTCTCATTTTCCACCTTTAATCTGCCAAGGGTAGTGAATTTGATCATTTACACTAGCACTTACTACCTAGATCTACACAATAATTATACGGTCACCGAATATAAACATTTTGGGCCACATTTCTACGATCTAAATGTTTATAGTCCAAAACATCCTTATCGGTGGCTATCTTCCTCGGATCTAGGGTCTCTCTAGCTACTCACCTTACGTATTCTGTTGCTACAGTTTGATCTGGTGTGGTAGCTTTAGGTCTTTCCTTCTAGGTTATGTCAGGGTCTCCCCCTTTGTCACTTGGCATATCAGTGGCATAAAGCGAAGGGTGTCCTACCGGCATGACAACCAATCCATATCTGGGATTTGGGATACTCGTAGTTCACCTCTTTAGTTACCTGTCCCCTCTACCGTCCTGTATAGGATATCATTTGTGGGGCAACTACAAGTTGTGTGATAACAGGCCCCTTTTGTGGTCTCCTCCTCAAGTTGATGTGGACTGTTTTTGCCAAGTCCAAACCACTGTATTTTTCCCTTATCGGCTTTCCTTTTTATGTTTTTATTTTCATTTTATTAGTGCCCTTTTGTGGGCTCCTCCTCAAGTTTAAGTGGACTGTTTTTGCCCAAGTCCAAACTTTCTTCTTTAACAATTATAAGGGGGTCTAAAGGAGATCTCCTCTTTAGATACAAATCTGTTACAGAGTGTGGCCCAGATTGCAGTGCAATTTAAGACCATACAAAGATAAAGTTGTAATGAACCTGACCATTCTAGAAGGATGCTTATCATAGTCAATTTTTATTAGTTTAACAAAATGCTAAAATTCAAAGGTATGCCTCTGACTGCAATGCAAGTGACTATGGAGTCAAATATTTAAGCTTCAAAAGAATGAACAAATCCTATATCAAACACAAAAAATAGTATCCTCTGACTGCAATTCCAATGAATATATAGTAGAACACTCAAGCTCAAATATTTAAGCTTCAGTAGAATGAACAAATCCAATATCAAAAACACACAAAAGCAGTCTATCGTACCTGTACAAACATGACAGGAACTGAGAGTTGTAGTAGAGTTTCATCTCTTATTGCTCCATTTACACCCTAGTACAAGACAGCAGGATAAATCAAAACAATCTTTATGTGTAACAGACATAATTTTCTAGACTGCTTATGACAGAAGAGCTACGGAACTCTTTCAGAGTAATTTTCTCAGATTAACAAATTAAAACATTAATACACAGCCAGTAAAAGATCTGTCCAAATTTTCCACTGCGATATCATTAAAATTTGCTTTCAGAGTCTCATCTATGAATGAGAATTTCAATTATCTACTAGAGTTTATATACCATCTGAATGCTTATTTCTCAAGACACGGCACATAAAAAAAAATATAATATTAAATACATCAGCTGGTGTAAAATTAATTAAAGGGAAACATATAGAACTCATAGATTACCCTAGATAATACTCTAATGACCATTGGGAGGACGTTGTGATAGCAGGGAATTAAAGAAGATTCATATTTTGAAATGTTGAAAATGGTGTAAGCTTCACTTTTGATCACAGCAGACCCTATATTGTGTCATTATTATATTTAGCTCTGGCCACAGCAGACCTAGTGAATGTTGGCCCATTACCCCTCTTGGGAAAATCACTCCACATCTTGAGTTGTGTATATATACACCATCTCTGATTTGTGCTATTTATTCAAGTGGATTCTTTTCCATCATTAAGAAAGTGCTGTGCCTAAAGGCACCATCAAAGTATTCCACTCTCTTGTGCTTAGTTTATTTCACTCTACCACACTCATGCTTGGGTTTACTTTCTCTTTCTGGTGTTATTTTTCCCTAATGATGATTTATTCTCTTTATTGCAGAATTTTAGTTTGTGTTGGTTCCATACAATTCCCTCACTATTTCTTGTGAATCTCAACATGGTTTCAAAGCAAGTGTGAAACTGAACCATGTTATGGTTGAGCCTTCGGAAGAAATGTCCTAGTTTCGACAAATGTTTGTTGGATGATATAACCACCAAGCACATAATTAATGGAAGTTCATGTTATGCCACATACTGTTTAGGCATACTTGGACTTAATTTTGCTTTACTCTACTGATGTATTCCAGACTGTTGTGGCTCCTTTTTCTGCTTATGGGCCTTCTATGTGATATGAGTGGCGTGATGACCATGAGATGATGTTAGATTTCTGCCTTGCTCTTCTACTATGCCATGTCAAATGATGATGATGTATTACTTGATGTTGTACTATGTTGTCTACTGCCACTTCATGGTACATTGTATTTGATTGTTTTGATGAGTATAGCTAGTAGTACCTTGCATAGGTCAACGAGGGTGAAGGTTGGTGGTTTGATGACATACCATGCACCAAATTTATTACTTTTAATTTGGTATTTCTGAGGACTATTCCCCCTCCTTTGGTTCCATATTATAGCCTTTCATCCGCACCACTCCATCTCTTGTTGGCATCCCATTGGTTTGAAGTTGATTGATTGACTCTTGTTCTCCCCTTTGTGGATGAGTCGCCATATATGCTTTACTATTATACAACTGTGTCTAAGGGTTGTTGTGTTGTAGTGAATTCTCAGTACAGGAAGCTTTCGGATAGATCCATGTGGCCAGCTGTCAATAGTCAGGAAGAACTACAATTGACCAATGCCTTCTCTTGATATCCAATATTCCCTATGCTATCATAATAAAATGGTTAACGGTTGGTGGAATAGGTAATGATTAATCCCTGTCAAGGCTATCGATGCTCGTTGGCAGCAAGGCAATTCCTATTTGCATATAAATGCTTTACTATGGCAACTCTGCCAAGGCTTTGGACGCTCGCTGGCAGTGGAGCTAAGGCCATGTCATCACCGGTATCCAAAACGTGTAAAACCATCACTAGTATCCTTTAATACGTTAATCTTGTGCAAAATGAAAAGTAAAAAGAAAAGAAAAAAATGGAAATACTATTGTTGGGATCAAAGGAAATGTACCTCATAACACACCCCTCCGTGTCAACACATGTTACTTCTTTTCAGTTGATTGGTGTAGATCTCAAAGGACTCCCCAGCCCCCTTACCTTGAATCAAACAGTCGATTAAAGCTGGTCCATATCCTAAACCACTTGTGAGTTATCCATCTTGTAATATTCCAACTGATATTCTATCCTTATACCAATATGTAATGATGATTTGTTTGCAGCTTATGTGTTTCAGGTGTGTTTGACAAATTTGTTTTGCATGCAAAAAATAGGTTACGTGCCCAAAAAACCCTTAATATGCTAGATATGGAGATAAAATAGGAAATAGGATTCAAAAGGATTGTGTGAACATACCAATATTTATAGCTGTGACAGTTCTTCAATATAAAGGAGCCATGCATTCCATGCAAGAGTTGTAGCCTAAAAAAGGTGTTGTTGCTCCAGGAGGCTCGCCCATGCAATAAAAATGTCCCTTCTCTGATTAATGATTATGCCGCAACTGTTCCAATGCTCATCGGATGAGGCTGAGACTTTCCAGACCTAGTATTGTACCCTTCCCGGATATTCTGATGGAAGCATGCAAGATTTCTGACCTCTCTAAGACCAGTAGCGAATTGTTTCCTTCAGAGGGACCGACGCCCTTGTCTCACGCGTGTGGAGTCGGTATCTCTCTTAGATGTCCATTCGACAGCCTACTGAGCTCCCAATATAATAGTATGCCCCTTCCGAGAAGAATGGAAGTGACATGCGGAGAAAATATGAAGTCTCTGGATCAATGCGAATGGTTCTCTGGTTTTCCCATGCACCCCCAGCAGTAAAAACGTGATGCTTGTGATATTATCTTATATGGACTGTAGATCTCTGAAGAAGAAGAAGTGCTTTGAGTTGTTGATGATAGATCTGAGTGATCTATCTAGAAAGTGATTAGGACAGATAGATTTCACTATCGAAAACACTTGCTAGTTGAAGACCCTCGTCTCCAACCCCAACTTGCTGTGATGATTGTTGTTGTTGTTGCTCTCAAAACCAAACTCAAAAGTGAATAATAATCATAGATGCCTTTTTGGTTCAACTTATCTTCTTATATAGATTTTAGGGTTTGCATATAACTTTTAGGGTTTGCATAACTTTACTTTTGCATGCATGCAAACCTAATTGTTCATTGACTTAAGTAATATGACATAAGGCCTACATGCGTTGCATGCCTTTTGATATCTGCTCCGATGGCCTTTTCTAATCTACCGATGATCTAATAACACTAACGTTATGTTCATTTTTGCTCCTAGTGATATTAGTCCTTAGTTGTTCCCTTTTTTTTAATACCCACTCGAACCTATGGGAATAAAATAGGTTAACAGGTGTCTCTGGGTGATTTATTTAAAAGAGGACTACACATCTCCACCACAAGGAAGAGATAGTCCTTTCATAAATACTTTGTGATGTTTTTGCACGGTACTGGTATATTATTAGATCATTAATTCGATGAATCTTTTTGAAGATACCTATGGGGTATATCATCATGTTTTCATGACTATGCTATATGATGACTCACACTTAAACAAATAAATGCATTATATCTATCATGTACATTGATTCTGCAAATGTACACTACTACTACTACTGGTCCATCCGAGACATTTCATAGCAGGAGTACAGCATTATATCAGATTCTCAATCATACAAATTCATCATCATTTTTCCATCAAAGTTATTTAGTGGATTCAGTGATTGTTGGTGCCATTCAAGTGTAGTTAGTTCTGTCACTAAGGGACATGTTGGCCATCTTCTGTTGTGCATGGGATTTGTGCATTCTGAGCACATATTTGGATACCCATTTGGCCATTTATCTATGTATATGGCACTTGACTGGTCACTAATGCCACAGACCAGTCATTACTAGAAAGTGGTGCACCCATTGCACAATGTTCTACAGTCAAATTTTCATGATCATGTAAGGATTTCATGCACACATTATTTTCCAAGTCTACTTATGGATTTGGATACCCATTTGGCTATTCGATGAGCCTACCGAGTCAGATTGTAGAGTACTTCTCCAAACTAATCAGTTTGACTTTTTCAGCAATTTGGCTTGGTCAACCTAGTAGAGCAACATGCTAGAGATAGGTGCTAGCATCAGTGAGCGATGTTCTTGACTCTAGGATTCATTGTGATCAGTTTATCTTTGATTCCATGTCAGTTCTAGGTTAATAGGTCTTTAGTTAAAACTTTCCTAAGTTTTAATTTAAAAAGGCTAAGTTTGATTTACATTAGTTAGAGAAAAGCTATAGAGGCATTTTTGGGGTGATCTAAGCATAGGTATGGGCACATATGGTCTTCAAAGGATGTTTAGACTCATCACATAAAGTTTACCCTTCAAATCACATCACTATATACATTTTTGGACTAATGCCATTTAAATAAAACTTTTTTCTATGTTTTAATTTAAAAATGCCCAAGTATAGTTTAGTTAATAATTAATCCATTGTTGGAAATTCTCAATGATGATTTGGCATGATGGGTCACTTTTGCGGATTATCTGGAGGCTTCCTAGTGGCTTACAGATGATCAATGGACTTCTTTGATGACATGGCACTCTCATATACATGTGTTGTTATTTTAGAGGCATATTCAAGAGCTTATTGACATGTGGCACATAGTACTTGTTTTATTCTCACGAGTGAAAGATGTCCATCCTAGGGAAGTTCTTTTGACTTATCCTTCCACCCATAAACATGGTTGACTGAACAAGAGGGGCGCACTTGCTCTTGGAAGGCACAGTTGTTCTTAAAGGGCACACTTGCTAGTTGGCCTGGACGGTATTTTCTCATGGTTTGAGGACAACTCATGGTTTTTGTAATGTGGTAATGTTCCGTTTTTTATAAATAGGGAATTGACCAAGGACCTTTAATACTAGGAGCATATTAGGACAGTTATTCAATCATCAGTAGAGTAAAGAGGGCCACCAGAGTTATTATCATAAAGCATGCGGAGCATGCAGGACTTATTTCTTCAGTCTTAAAGTCAACGAGAAATTAGAATTGCATGCATGCAAAAGTAAAGCGCAAACCCCAAAAGTACATGCTAATCTATTTAAGAAAGGTTATTGGACCAAAGAACATATCTATTATTATTATTGTTGATTTGGAGTATTTGAGCAGAAGCATGGTGTGCAGCAGCAGCAGTTGGGGTTGAAGACAGCCTCTTCAGCAAACGAGGGTTCAGCAGTGACATATCTGCCCTAGTCTCCTTCAGGGTAGGCCATTCTGATCCACCATCATCTTTCACCTTATTCGTCCGTATCCAGTGATCCAGCATTCCTAGGAAGATTATTTGCAAGTTCACGTGTGTAGTCGGGGATTTAGCTAAAAAACCCCAAGGTATTCGTTGGGTCTCTGAATCCCAGTTCTTCTTCTGCATAACAGCTTCATCTTCATCAGCAAGGTCATTCCATTGCCTTGAGTGATTATCAGTCCTCAGTTTGCTCATCCAGAGCAGTTATTAGCAGATTCAGGCAGTTAGGGGCATGAGCACCAAACAGAAGGATCAATTCGCTAGCCAACTTAGAGGGGTCAAAAACTCTGCATGCACCGGTCATTCTCTCCGGCACAGGAAGATCTACACCCCGGCAAAAGCTCAACTCCATCAAGAAACTCCTTCACCAAAAACGTCACCTTTAGCTGAGGAGAGGGTTTCATGCTGTTGGGCGGTAACACCGAGAAGGAACCATCATTACCTCACCAGTCCAGCTCTGTATGCATGCATCTTATCTCTAGAGTATCATCAGCTTTATTATCAGTGGTAAGTGTTTACCTTCTTTTTGTAAATCTTTGCCCTAGTTTAGCTATAATTTGGGCCATTGGCCCAGCACCTTGCATGCAAATTTTTATTCAGTATTCTTGCACATTTTGGGGGTACAAGTAAGCCCTATAATAGTGAAACAATAGAATATCAATATTTCGGATATTACAATGGTATCAAAGCATGATCCTTGCGAGTTGTGGGCACATAACAATTGAATAAAAGTGCATGTTGATGCATGCTTGTACATGCTAAAGCATGTCAATGATGTTGGTGAAGTGCATGTCAAAACAAAGGTTTTTCTTTGCCAGCTTGTGAGAACATGAAGACAATGAGAAGGATCTTCACTGGAAATTTGCAGAGGTTAGCAACACTTCAACACTTGCCTCGATATCAGGAGTATCTAGCCTTGGGTGATGAGGTATGTACAGCATTGTCCTTTCAAGATTATTACACCATCAAGTTCGGGAGCCAGCCCAAGGATTTCGATGAGGATCTTCTTAAGGCATAGTTGGGGGAGTGAAGAAAGATGAGCATGAAGTACAGGTTGTTGGTGAGCTTGATTTGGAGTTAACAATACATGATGAGGATGTGCATGAGGAGATAGCATTAGAGCCATCCTGTGAGTCTAGCGACACAAGCACATTCGCTAGTCAGACTGTGGACAAGCCGTGTGATGAGTTGGAGTTGGTACACTCTTCATCACCTACAACAGAAGTCCAGAAAGCTATGACAAGCGAAATACATGAGGTGCAAGGCAATGAGCACAGCAGTCGAGACAATGTGCAGTCACACATGGAGATTAGGGAGAGTTTATACATGCATGAGATAGAGCTTCCAGATGATAGTCACCGAAAGAAGATTGAACGTGTTAAAGAAAGCATTCTAGCAATGAAAGAGAGGACCAAGATACTCCAAGACACCATAGGACAGCGAGATGTTAAGCTTATAGTTCTTCGAGTTGTATGTAGCGAGTCAGCGGTCAGGCTTTCTAGTATTGAAGAGCAGTTGGATTCCTTGATGGGGCAGCAGAAGAAACATACTATTGCATTTCAAAGCAATCCTCTTCAGGAGTACATAGACAAGGCTTGCAGTAGCTTGAGTCCACATTTGCATAATTGAGGATGGTTTTTACAGGTTGGCTAGGATCGAGAAATTGGGCAGCAGTATATGAGCATTTCAGTTGAAATCAGAAGGGCAGAATGTCAGCTTGGTAGGATTATTCCTTGTGATGGTGCTCATGGACAAGGTCCTTTTTTGGGGGTTGAATGAGAGAGAGATTAAGAGTTGGTGTCCTATTGAGTGGGCAATTCTTGGGAAGACATTCCTAGCCAAGGGTATAGTCCCACAAGAGCCTTGGGATATTTGGCATGAAAGATGCACAAGTTTGCATTGGCATCCAAGTGGGAGACCTTATGAGGGATGGATACAATGTTTACTGATGGGGTTACTTGGGAGTCTACAGGATGCTCCTTGTGTCAATACTACGTAGGGTAGCGGTGGATGCATTTTGACCTTTGCAATTCTCAGATTGATTTGGGACCCTGGGATTACAATGACCAACAGTTTAGAGATTGCTAGACGATGCTTTCAAGATGTCTCTTGTGATGGTACCTCGTTTACATCGTGGTTAGTTACTCTACTTATAGGAGGCTTCCATGGGATATCTTGTGATGGTACCGTCCAGTGCAATGCTTTGAGCAGTGGGTGCTACATATCTCCTAGGATAATTTGGGACCCTGGGATCATTCCCGAATTCAGTTGGTTCAGTTTGATTGATTGTGGAGTTGTGTTGGCATTGCTCGAGGACAAGCAATCTTTGGCGAGGGAAGATTGTAGTGTTCCATTTTTTATAAATAGGGAATTGACCGAGGACTTTTAATACCGGGAGCATATTAGGACAATTATTCAGTCATCAGTATAGTAAAAGGGCCATCAGAGTTATTATCATAAAGCATTCGGAGCATGCAGGACTTATTTCTTCAGTCTTAAAGTCAACGAGAAATTAGAATTGCATGCATGCAAAAGTAAAGCACAAACCTGTGTTACTGGATCCGTCGGGTGGGGCTGCAGGATCCGCAGATCCAAGGTTCTGATCCGGATCCAGATTCGCGATGGAACCGGGTCAGTGCCGGATCCCAAAACACAGATACGTATTGTCCCTTCCAGAAATAGATCCCGTGCAATTTTAGCTTCATCATGACTTTTACAGTTGGATCCGCCACGCACACGACAGGTAATGTTTTGTGTTTTGGTGCGTACATAGATTAAGAGAGGTCGGCGTTAGTTTAGGATTGGCAGTTAGTTTAAGAAAAACAAATAACGTGTGCCCTACCCCACTTCTAATGATCCCGTGAAAAAGAAATCACTGCAACTCAAGCTATCGACAGGCGACAAGGGAAAACGACAAGGAAAACAGATAGGGGTGAGGGCACCAAGCTTGTAACTCAGCCGCCAGCTCCTTTGTGAGTCTTGGACCACCACAAGACGACCAATGGGACCACACGAACCAGCTTGAGTTGGTCTCGAGCCTTGGACCATCACAACACGATGAGCCAGGGGATAATTTGTAGCCAGAACGTGGGCCACAACACGACCTTGACAGCCATGGGGTCACGGCAGCAATTTATCAAATTCTACAGGTTAGTAAGGTTTTGCCATATGGCAACATTTTTTGTTTTTTTTATATTGCACAGTCCATGTTTTTTTTGTTTATTGCACATCTCATTTTATTTTTTATTACTCTATTGCACAGACGAACTTTTTTTTTTTATATATTGCACAGTCCATTTTTTTTGTTTATTGCACATTTCATTCTATTTTTTATTACTCTATAGCACAGTCCAATTTGTTTTTGCTTGAATACAGTGATACACAGATTATTAATGATTATTTATCTGACAGTCAGTCTCCTAATTGTAATTTCTGATATTTCTTTTTGCTTGTTTAGAATACAGTCCAATTTTTTTTAATTTTAACTTTTTTATCTTTAATCATGTATAGACATAGTGTTGTCACAATCTCATATTTTTTCATTTGTTTTTGGCATTTGCTTGTTTAGAAAACATAGTCCATTTTTTTAAGATTTAACTTTTATATTCTTAATTATGTGCAGACTATAGAGTGTCATAAATATGGCATCACAGCAGCAAAGTCAAGGAGCAAATGTACCAGGAGAATCCATTCTCAAGGTAGATCCAAGATCTCCATTATGGCAGTATGTAGAAATTATTGGTAAAAATCCTGGGGGCGGTTCTTATAAATGGAAATGCAGTGAATGCAACGACATCCAAAATGGCTCATACACTAGGGTGAAGGGCCATCTCACTAGGCAAACTAACACAGGGGTGTTGATATGCCCTGGTCCAAATGGTCCAAATGGCGAACCTGGACCAGGTTTGAGTCCTGAAAAAATTGCTTTCTATGCATCTTTGCAATATTCTGTTGATAGGAGACATGCTAATAAAGGAAAACTCCTAGTGCAAAATACTGCAACTAGGGCCCCATCATCTAGACTTGTTGCCACAAGTAATTAAAGGCCTACTTTGGTACCTATTGAAACAGCATTCAATAACCAAGGAAGAGAAGAAACTGATGAGCATGTAGCTCGTTGCATCTATGCAAATGGGTTAGCATTCAATTTGGCGCACTCCCCATATTGGCAATGGATGATTAAAGCGGTCAATGAAGCGCCAAAAGGGTAAAAGAGCCCCGGTTATGAAAAGGTCTGCACCACATTGCTGACATCAGAAAGACAATATGTAGATAGACACTTGCAGTCAATCCGAGATACATGGGCAGAAACAGGCGTGTCTATAGTTTCCGATGGATGGAGGAATCAAAGAAATCGCCCTTTAATCAATATTATTGCAATATGCCCCCAAGGGACAATGTTTTTGAAGGCTATTGATTGCAGTGGAGTGGAGAAAGATGCAACATTCATCTCTAATATTCTTATTGATGCAATAGAAAGTTTGGGGCCACAGAATGTTGTCCAAGTTATCACAGACAATGCACAAGTATGTAGAGCTACAGGTTTGATTGTGGAGGGTCGATATGATCACATCTTTTGGACACCATGTGCAATGCATTCGTTGAACCTTATGCTTGCCAAAATTGGCGAGATTGAGTGGATCAACGAAATATATGTAGCATCAAAGGAGATCCAAATGTTCATAACCAATTATTCGATGTCCCAAGCCATATATAAGGGTCTTGCAAAGTTGGAGCTATTGAAGGTACTCCATTTTTAATTAGTGTTATTTGACAATTCCGATTATAACTTCTGAATTTTAATCGTATATGATTTATCATTTCTAATTTGAGATTTGACTTTTCAAAACTTATGTAGGTTGCTGAAACTCGTTTTGCCTCCCACACTCTAGTCATAAAAAGGCTTGTGGAAGTCCGCCGAGCATTACAAGCAATGGTCATTGCCCCTCTTTGGGAATCATGGAGGACTTCCACTTCTGATAGGGGGCGAAAAATCAAGTCTATCATTCTTCATGATGCATGGTGGGATAAGGTCCAATATCTTTTGCGGTTTACAGAACCAATCTTAACCATGATCAGGACATTTGACACAGATATGCCTTGCTTGGGGGATGTCTATGAAAACATAGATAGTATGTTAGAGAGAATAAGGGAAATTATCCAGACAAGTGAAAGTGACCCTTTTGAAGTATTTTACAATGAAATAAAGGGCATAGTTACCAAAAGGTGGAACAAAATGACCACACCATTACACCTTTTGGCCTCTTCACTCCACCCCAAATATTATAATTGCAAAATTCTGTCTTTACCTGGTAGGACAGCCCCAAACAAAGATTCTGAAGTGGTACAGGGATATAAGACAGCTTTGAGGAAGATATATAAGGATGTGGGCATTGCATTGGAAGTACGTGAGGAATTTGGAGCATTTGTTCAATCCACTAGTAACTTTTCAAATCCACTAGCCATGGATGATCGTGTTATCACAAGTTGCTAGTTCCTCATCAGCTGAGAGGAATTGGAGTACATATGGCTTCATCCATTCAGTGAAGAGAAACAGATTGGGAGCAGCAAAGGCCACGGATCTTGTATATGTTCATTCCAACCTCTGCCTTCTATCACATTCTTGTCTAGAGTATAAGAAAGGTCCAAGTAGGATGTGGGATGTGGAACCCGAGATTTCTTATTTAAGCATGACATTGAATGCCATGACTCACCTCAACCTACTTGAGGAGGTTACACCACTAGTTCAGCCTTTTTCTACAACTTACAACATTTCCAACCCCCCACCATCTATTCATGATGTGGAGATTAAATATGTAGATGAGGATATGGAGCCATTTCATGATATGCAGTTAGATATTCATATACTTTACATTATCATATTAGTATAGTGATCATTGATCACTCATTTTTGTAACTATCATCCTTTTCAACTTTCTATGAGGCAAGTATCATGTCAGTTTCCACAGTTTCAGTGTTCATATCTATATATGATTTCATTTCTAGTGATGTGATTCATGAATGGTTTTGTTTATACACTTTGTATATGTTTTTAAAAAATTTTAAAATATTATTATATTTTTTGTACTTGACGTATCCTGGCCGTATCCAGATCCTGGCTTTTCAAAAATCTAACGGATTCGTATCTGTATCTGTATCCTAGTAACCTAGGCGTAAACCCTAAAAGTGACATGCAAACCCTAAAAGTACATGCTAAGCTATTTAAAAAGGGTTATTGGACCAAAGAACATATCTATTATTATTATTATTGTTGATTTGGAGTATTTGAGCAATAGCACGGTGTGCAGCAGCAGCAATTGGGGTTGAAGACAACGTCTTCAGCTAATGAGGGTTCAGCAGTGAAATATCTGCCCTAGTGTCCTTCAGGGTAGGCCATTCAGGTCCACCATCAACTTTCACCTTATTCGTCTGTATCCAATGATCCAGCATTCCCAGGAAGATTATTTGCAGGTTCACGTGCAGTCGGGGATTTAGCTGGAAAACCCCAAGGTATTTGTTGGGTCTCTAAATCCCAGTTCTTCTACCCCATTTCAAAGCAAATACGAAAGACATAGTCCCTCGACATCTCACTACGAAGTTGTTTCAAAGCGAAACCCGCCGCGGCAACATACTCTTTCTCTTTCCTTTCTCCCTTTAAAATTCAAATTTCCCCCTTTGTTACCCAACTTGTTTACTTAGATCTATGCTCTAAAAATATAAATCTTGCACTTATATGTAGTTCTCAATTTTTGAATAGATCAGATCTAGTAAGCATTGTTCATTCATTTAAAAATAGATCTGGCATAAAGGAATCAATTTTTTGCGTGGCATTTCTAGTAAAATTTATAACTTGCATGAAATAGTTTTCCTTTCAAATCTTAAAGTTACATCTAGCATAAAAGTACAAATCATCTTGGCTGCCCAAAAGGCAAACCAAGATCCCAAGGAAAGCTTCCTTTGCTTGGTTCTTCTTTGCAATTTTTTTTAACTGTTTAACTTAGAATTTTTTTGGTAAATTTTTGCGTTGTCCAAAGACAACTTCCAAATTGTTTTTGTGCACTTTCTACTAGGATTTGCTTGCTGGTTTTTAGCATGTCTGTCCAAAAAGAGGAGGATACGTTGCCCACAATTCAGAGTTTGGGCCATCCGAAGCTCCCCAGGAGTGCCCCCTCCGGCTGCTACCATTTTTGGAACTTTTTGTAAACCCTTGGATTCATTTACTATAAGAGCCAAGCGGTATTTTCCAAGCAAGCGTTGTAACTGAATTAATAAAAGATCTTTCCGAGTAGGCTCTTTCAAGCCCACTCCCCATCCCCCCAAGGGGGAATCTGTATTTTTTATGTTTTTCGCATTTTTTACTATTGCTTTAGTTTAGTTGTGTTTTGCAGTACTGTATACTTTGAATCGTCATTACAAGCATTCCATACTCTTTAATTCAAAGTAACAATACTACTTACTCCACAACTTCCTGAGTGACCCAAAAGGGGAAAGAGATGCGTGGTAGGACTAATTAGACAATCTATGGAGTTTTTCTTTCATTTTTTTTTATATTTAAAATCAACCCCTCCTCGCTTTCCCGATTGAGGTCCATTTGGACCGAAAGAGATTCCTGGAGGGTTTTCTTTTTAACAAAGAGCACAACGCTTTAAAAATCTTAAAACTTTACAAGACTCCGTTGTGTATGCTCTGCATTGCCTACAGTTCGTCCGATCAGTCGGCTGCATCAAAAACAACGTCGGTGACTAGAATAATGAATTCTCACATTTCAATAAACCTCCCTAGGTGCAAATCCAACGCCTTGAATTAAGTCGTTGCGGTGGCAAATTACCCAAAGGAAGCAGGAACAACTGGTCAGTGACCTCAAAACACAGTTAGGCTACACCCTTGCGGTGTAGTGTTGAACACCGTCTTAGAGACTCCAACCATCCTACATATTCCTTGCGGGTAGCCGTATCGGTTAAGGGTTTTGGACATATTCCCCATACCCTTGGGTATATTGGGAATCCCCTTCCCCCCTAAGTTAATTCGCTCATTTTCAAACATTAACGAAAAATTGACCAAGAGCACTTGCAACATTTTCCTTTTAGCAAAGCAACAACACTTTATTTGTGGACTCCATTTGGCACTGGTTCTCTTTTATATAATCATTTGTTTCCATGTGCTTTGATATATGATATCTTGATCTTTATGTTGTTGTACTTAAATTTTGTTGTAAATATATTGTGTTAAGTTTTTCCTTTCATCAAAACTCCTAAAAAACTCAATCATCACCATAAAAACTAAAGCCTTAACAACCTTAGCAATTAATAGGGTCTAC
>LPNX011226066.1:0-39922 GCA_001517045.1 Pseudotsuga menziesii | reverse complement strand
GTGTGTGAAAGGCGACAACAGGTCCCATTTTAACAGCTAAAATGGGATCTGTTGTCGCCAGCAACATGGACCAGAGAAGAACATCACTTCAGTGTTATTATGTCATCACTAGATTAAAGAAGGCCATCGGAGCGGATATCAACAAACATGTGGAGCATATGAGCCTTAATTCACCTTGCATGCAACACTAGGCAGTTAATTTGCATGCATGCAAAGTTAAGTCATACAAAACCTAACATTATAAAAGAAGATAAGTTGCACCAAAAAGGCACCGATGATTATTATTTACTTTTGAGAATTGGTTTCCAGAGCTTGGTGAGCAAGCTAGGGTTGAGGGCGTGACTCCTTGGCTATCAAGTGTTTTTGGCAACGAAATCTATCTACCCTAATCACTTTCAAGATAGATCACACAGATCTATCATCAGCACTTCAGATTACTCGGTATTCATCAAAGATCTAGCATACAGAAGATTGATCCTCTAGAGAAACACATATTTACTGTTGGGGCAAATTATAGATATTGAAGGCAATTCGTATTGGACCATAGAAGCAATATTGCTCATGCATGTTTCTTCCAAACTCTTCAAAAGGCCTTTATTACCCTATCCAGTGATTTCTGGGGATTATCTTGCACATCTTGAGCAGTAGCAAATCATTCTATCCAGGAACGTGACGTATTCACTGCATGGGAGACTTCTCTCTATCAGAAGTAATTCACATTTGAACTAGGAAAGCTCCTAAGTCTAGCACGTCATCACCAAAGTCTTCAGAAGGTTGCTATTACCTTATGTACTTATTCCGGGCACTCAATTCACCAATCCAAAATACTTACAGAAGAATCAAAGCTCAAGAAGGACGTTCTTATTGCATGGATGAATAGCCTTGAGAGGTTCACGTTTTTTGCTTTATCCTTTATGCATGGCATGCATGCCTCTGACATATTGATCAACAAACAGAGCTATGATTATTGATATGTTATTACAATCTATTTGAATCTTATTAAATTATATATTTGAGTTTTATATAACTGGGGTTTGTGCACTATCTTTAAGTTACATGCAAACCATTTTGGGTTATAAACATTAAAGAAACTTAAAACCTATAAACACATACCACAACCAATCAGTATAACGGCACCAAATATCAATTTGGGATATTGCATTGCAGTGGTTTTTCGGATTCTTGCACTAATGTGTCATGGTTGTAGTCTTCTTATCCTTTCCCTTCCAACTCTTCTTCCCCTCCTTGGTAGCATCTTGGCTCTCTTTCTATTTTGAATCGCTTGGTTGTCCTTTCTTCTAGCCTATATTTTCCAAGTACTATGCTTGTACATAGGTTTCATCAATTGATCTGGGCTTGAAGAGCGCCACCTAACTCTGTATGTGACTATATAAACCCCCCTTATACTTGAGAAGCACATATAGGTTCTTAGGTGAGATGCCCAACATGATAGCCATCTTCCTAAACTCGATGGTGTATTCTTGCTAACTCTACTCCTGCCTTTGCCTAAAGTAATGCAAACAGATCCACTGGTCCTCTGCATACTCGATAGGGTAGAACTGGGAGTTGATGAGCATTTTAAAGTTCTCCCACTTGGTTACTGGCGGATTACCCTCCAGCTTGAGTGCCTTCGTGTGGATTTCCCACCAGATTAATGCATGGACCTCTAATTTCAATCGGGCAAATGAAATTTTCTACTCCTCATAAATTTGATGGATACTAAAATAAACCTCTAATTGTTGCAACCAATGATTAAACATTAAAGGATCGATCTCAACTTAGTATGGCTTGATATCGACCTTCACTTCCATCTTAAAGAGAGACTGGAAAGGAATATTGGTACTGGAACTCGGCTGCACTTTCTCGAGCTCTTTCGTCAGCTCCTTTTCTGGGTTGTTTTTATCTTCATATTTCCCCTCTGATCCAAACTCTAAGTTATAGCCTCCAAAATCCCTGAAAGACCAAACTTGCTCTCTAAAGCCGCCATGAGGATTGACATGTTGCCTAAGATATCGGCAACTTCTAGTCGCGGCTGTGTAAATCATTGTTGCTCATAATCGTCTGTCGGTCCTTGAACAGACTCGTTCGCCATGGGTTTGGAGACTTTTCTTTATTCAACAACTAGATTCTACAATTTCCCACAAAACCCCAAAGAAAACTTGCTCTAACACTAAGATAATCCGTAAACTATCGTGGATATTCCAATGGAACAATTCATCACAATGAATCTTACAACTCAGTTCGTTTTATTAGTTTATTAAAATAACTAGGACTGAAAGGAAAATAACTAGAGCAAAGAAATACACAATCTACGAAAATAAACACTAGATATACCCCAGAAAAAACCCAGCTAGAAATGAGGACTATGCCTTGCTCTTTTCTTCTCCAATATAAAGTACAAATACAAAGAAAGAGTTACCCTCTTTGGAGTTACTTATGACTCTACGGCCAGAATGGCTACTACATGATCTCGTACTTCCTTTGTTTTACTCTACTATCCACTTCTGTGTTGGTGCTAAACTATGGAACAATACATAATATCAAAAGAATGGAACCCCTTCTTTTCCTAACATCCTAGTATTTAACATAGCTCAATAACCATTTACGGGTAATTTTAGGGTTTGCATATGCCTCGATTCTCGTTTAAGGATAAGGTTTGTGACCTATAATGTTTTTGAAACTCCACACATGACTAGCTCCACATGTTCAAGAAATGAGAGCAAAGTTGCAAACATCGTCTCGGCGAAAAAATCGACAGGGTCCAAAAAACATCATTTCGGAATATCTCGAGAACACATCGGCAAACATCGGCCATATATCAGCAAACATAAAAAAATTAAAAAAAATTTCATTTTTTTCAATTTTTTAAACATCTAAAGCAACAAGAACATCAAATAAACACATTGCCACATGAATATGGAAATAAAATTGATATATAAGATATATAAGATGTCAAGTGATACATCACACATCAAATTAAATTTCATTGATAGGCAGTAACCTTGTTGGATTATTCCTCAAATTTGTTGTTTTGTATTTGTTTGTATGCAAAGTCTTGTATGCTTTGTATGGATAGTCCTGTAATGTTGATTGTACTGGTTGTCATCCATAAGATGCTTCTTTAGGTTGGCTTTATCGATTTCTTTTTCTTCTAAATTATTTAAGTGTTATTTTGGTTGATAGGATAACTGATTGTAGTTATCTAAAAGATGCCTCTTGAAAATATTTTCATTTTAGATTATTGAAAACATTTTGGTAATTATTTGTTATAATACAAAACCTTTACTATATATTTCATTCCTAATATGCTTTTGCCAATTGTAGGAGGCTGTGATTTCAAGAATTAGAGAACTTAATAGACTTTGTGAAACATGCCTTTGCAATGTTTGATGAAAGGCCAGTCAATATGATTGGTGAGATTAACACTAGTTTAGGTCAGGCATAGATGGCACTCCCTTCATTTCCTTGATAAAGGGTTGTAGGGAGTTTTTTTAAAGGGATAGCAACTACATTACATTAAGAGCTCTTAATTCTAATCCTGAGTCTGTGATTGCCCTTCAATGCTCTTGTACCTTTGTAATCCACTTGTCATGAGATCTGGAATGAGCATGCAAAACCATGAAGTCAAAATTGCCTTTAGAAAAAATTGAAAAAAAAGCAATATCTCGGGATAAATCGAGAAAAAGTCAGCAATATCTTGAGAAAAAATCGAGTGAAAAAATCAGCGATATTTTCACAAAAAATCAGCTCACTGAAAATCGCGCTATTTCTCATAACATCAATGATTTATCAGCAATGTTTGCAACTATGAATGAGAGTGACATGGAATTCACTCAAAACTGTGGTGGTCAACTAGATGGGTCAACTTTTGGGAGGCATAACTTCTTCATACAGACTCTGAATGAGGTGATCTTTGGACTATTGGAAAGGACTCAGAGTGTAGAATCGCATCAAGGCCCATAGCAGTAGCAATCGCCCATGGCGCTAGCGATGGATTGTTTAGTCCCTCAAACAAGCCTCGAAAGGTTATGGACCCCAAATTTGCAAAAAGAGACCTGCCCATAAAATGGGCCCTACAAGCCAATTCATCCAATCTTCTGACCCCGAAAGCTCCAAATAGGTGACAAATTATATATTGACCCATTTCGGATCATGAAGGTACATTGTCATCCAGTATTTTGTGCTAGATATCAGTATATCAATTATGATAGTCTATGTTTGTTAAAGAAGAATGGTGTGTTTGGTTTGCCAACCATTCCAAAAACGTTGAAACAATGTGATGCTTGTATTCTTGGCAAACATAGTAAGCATCCATTCCATGATTTACATTCCAAATCATTTAGAAAATTAGAGTTGATAAACTCTAACTTGTGTGGCCCCATTCTTGTTGCTTCTGCAAATGGTAATAAATATCTTATGACTTTTATGGATTATTACACTTGGATGTATTAACTTTATTTATTGAAGCAAAAATATAAGGCATTTGAAACATTTAAAAACTTTCATGTATGGATTGAAAATGAAGCAAAATCTTATATTAACACTCTTCGTAGTGATAATGGAAAAGAATATACCTAATGTAATTGAAAACTATCTTAGTCAGCATGGAATTATGCATCAAACCATTGTTCCAGATAATCCTCAGCAACATGGTGTAGCAAAAAGAATGAACAGGACACTCTTGAATATGCTAGACCCCATGTTATTTTTCAAAAATGTGAAATTGATATTTTTGGGTGATGTAGTTTTGTGTGTAGTCTATTTCATAACAGAAGTCCATCTCATGCTCTTTCCAACAAGACTCCATATAAAATGTGGTATGGATGCATTCCTTCGTTGAGGCACCTCAAGGTCTTTGGTTCCACTTGTTATGCCTTAATTCCAAAGGAACAAAGAAACAAACTTGGTGCGGGGAGTCAAAAGTGCATCTTCTTGGGGTACTCAAACACCACCAAGGCATATCTTATTTACGATGGGGTAAATAAGAAGTTGATTCTTTCTAGAGATGTGTTTTTTCTTGAAATGAATAAATATGACGAGTCTATAGAGAGGCGGCTTGATTGTCTAGATACATTTACCCATCATGTAAAGACACATCAAGAATTTGACAATGAAATTCCACATCTTGAAGGGGGGATCCTTATCTTGGATCAATCTTTGGAATCTCTTTTTGCAGCACTATCTCCCCCTCATGAAGAAGCTACCACCACTTCACTAGAACAGAAGGTTCAATTGGATGATGAGATTGAGAAGATTAGAAGATTGAATCTTGAAAAGAATGAAGCACCACCAATTGAACACCTAAACCCTAACAAAAAGTTCCAAAATGGATCACAGAGACACCTAAAAGTGTTAATCCTGATGAAGTTGGAAAGACAACAACCAAAAGTTCAAGAAGACAAGAAGATAGAGGTAATGTATATGATTCAAATTCAAGTGATGTAAATTATTCAAATTCAAGTGATGTAGATGATATGGATGTTTCATATGATTATGAATTGAATTTATCTACTAACCTTGAATTGGCTTCCTTTGAAGAAGTTGCTTCACATGATGAGTAGAAAGAAACCATGCAAAATCAATATCATGCTCTCACTAAAAATGGGACATGGAAGTTGGTGGACCCTCCACTTGGATGCAAACCAATTGGCTGCAAGTGGGTCTACAAAAACAAGTACAAATCAGATAGCTCACTTGATAAACATAAGGTGAGGCTTGTGGCAAGAGGTTTTGCACAAAAAGAAGGCATTGACTATCAGGACAACTTTTCCCCCACAGCAAAATGTGATACCATTCATACTCTGTTTTCTTTGGATGCACAAAACGAGTGGAAAGTTCGTCAAATAAATGTGAAGACAAATTTCTTGAATGGAGACTTGAAAACGAATGTCTTCATGTCTCAACCGAAAGGTTTTGTTGTGAAGGGGCAAGAACAAAAGGTATGCAAGCTCATCAAGTCTTTGTATGGCCTAAAACAAGCACCCCATGCATGGTACGAAAAGATAATCAAACATCTTCTCAAATTGAATTTCAAACACTTTAATCTTGATGATTCAACGCTGTTTATCAAGAAAATTGGAAGATCTTTTATATATTTATAGTGTATGTAGATGATTTATTAATGATAGGGAACAATGAAAGCTACATTGTGTTATCACATATATAGTAGCCAGGCTACCATATTCTATTTTTCAGACACAGTACATTTTTCAGCCAGATCTCTTACATATGAGACGTTGAGATGAGCAGTTTTGATGGATCATTATAATATTAGTGGAATATTGTACTCTCCCATGTCAAGACTGAGTCTCAGGACACTTAGATTTGAGGACCGATGTAGCCATTTATGTCATTACAGAGCAGTCATTGATGCCCAGTTTTATATCAATTCTTTCTCATTGGATAGATGGTGTCTCAGATGGATTATATTGCATGATTATGACTCAGCATTTTATATTGTGTTATGGTTATTATTGCTCTTATACTGATTTTTGTGACATGTATTAACTTGTGGTATCATGATCTGGCAATCATAATTATATGTTGTATCTTGTACTATGTATTGATGTCCTTACTTAGACTTGGAAGTTCTTGATCTATACTCATTGGTTTTACCCTCCTTAGAGAGAATAGAGGTAGTCATTCCCACCATTGTTTTGGCTTGCTAGTGTTGGCTCCATCATTCATTGTCTTCACCCATCCATTACCTTCCATTTTAGTTTTCAACCCGACTGACTTCTTGACTTATGGCATGGAGGACCTTTTTCCCCGCTAAAACTTTTGTTGGACAAGCCTCCCTATTTATATTATGTCTTGGCTCTGAGTTGGTGACAAAACTGGCCTTTGGTAAGTTGGATTGTATGCCTAAATCATTCTGGTCGGTTGTCCCGATGTTTAGCACTGTGCAGAACTCCCCCTAGTCACTTGAGATGTTGTTGGCTAAAACTGAAAGCTCATGTACTACCTGTATTGAAAGTATTGAATATGCACCCATGGAAAATGAAAATTATAAAACTGTGTTTCTTAACATATGTAAGGAGGGCAAGAGCAATAAAATGCTAAAATACTCCTTGAAGAGTATAAGAAAAGGTCCAAAAAAAGCAATGGTTAAAAATATGCTATATCCAAATATTGTTGACCTTATAAAAATAAATATGTCCCAGATGAAAGCTGCAATTAACTATGCTTTTAAGCACTGGTGAAGTCCCAAAGGGTCATATAGGCCAAAAAGGCCATGGAATAAAATGATGATCCTAGTGAACTTGGATCAAGTTTGATGTAGACATGATGCCTAAGTTGAATAAGCACTCTCTAAACAACTCAACCATTTGTGAGGTACTGCCATTCCTTGTGTTGTTGTTTGTCCGACATTGGTTATAGTGAGTATTCCCTTTCCATATCCAAAGTGTCATGATGTTAAGTAGGAAGTCATCATTTACCTTAGCCTTGTCATTTTCATCCTTCACCATTCACTATCAAATTGGCTACAACTCTGAACTGAGTATAGTCCGGAAAGTCTAGTCTGAGTAATAATAAATAAAGCCTTATATATGTATTGGTTGATGTACCGCCAGTGAAATGAATGCTACTTGTTGTGATTGTTACTTGAATGAGTTGTAGAGCATGTCTTAGCCTTTTAACACTTGCAGCAGATGGATGTAGTCTGAGTTATTATGGGTGTCTGATCAGTTACAGATAGTTATGTTGTTTATTTGATATGATTGATGGTCAGATAGAGACCTATGAGGGGTGTGAGTATACACCTTAGATGGATTTGGACTCTCTGAGTCTAATGAGACAGTTTATTTCTAGTTCCGGGCACTTGCAGATATGATCAAGCTCATTCTGCCTTTCTGATGTAGTTTTTCTTCACAGGTTGATATGTCTGAGCAAGGAGATGTTTCAGTTGGATCTCATAGGGCGTTGTATGGGCATAGGGGGTGCAGCCACTTGTTTGTACCATAGTACCCCCATCCCAGAGAGACCGGTGGGCTCAGTTTCACAACGCAGGCACCCTAGGAGGTTGTTTTGGCAAGTTCACGTTTCTCGAGGCAGATTAAAAAATGATTAAATGGCTATTGAAGAAATCGATTTGGGCTACTGAGGCAAGGAAATGACATGGGATGAGTCATAATGATGAGAGTGATGTCCTCCACCCCTTCTCCAACTGTTACAGCACCTGATTGGGCCCACACCTATTTTTTGGGCATTTTTATATTATTTTCTGGAGTTTTTGGGAGGCTCACGATTTCCTCGAGGAGGCACAAAGTCAAAGAATTAAATTATTATATTGTTTATTGTGCCATGGAGACACCCAGAGGGAGTTAGTCAAACACTCCTTGGACCCACCATGTGTTTCATTTATTTCTTGTTGAGTGGGTTACCCTTTTTATGGGTGATTTAGTCCACTTTGGTAAATTATGGTTATATTGATCCATGTATTGTATGTTGAGCTCATCTCAACCATTGATTAGAATATTTCATCTTTTAATCTTAGCCACTCGTTTTGAAAGTGGTTAGGATTCGGTTATGATTGTGGTTCTCTCATTTCTATTTAAAGGAGAGAGCTTCTCATTTGTAAGGGGTCTTTGGCTCTTGGATCTGAATAATAGAAAGACTTTTTTGTGGAAATTTTCTGGATCTGCTTTGCATCTGATGTTCTCAAATGGTGATTGACTAGTCTTCTGCTTCCTAGCATTGTGGAAATTCATGTGAGATCTATATTTTTCTGCTATCATTGTTTTTCCTACAGGAGGGCGTTTTGGCTTGAGCGTTTTTGCATGGGGACCTCAACTCGCTCGGTTTTCTTCGTCTTGGATCAGGGGGTTTTCATTAGCTTCATTGTGATCTATGATTACTTCATTTTACTTTCTTGTAGCATTTGGTTTCTTTATCTTGTATTGGCAAATCTGATATTGTTGGCGTTTGCTCATGCAGGATAGGGGGCGCATTGGTGGCTTGTGGCTTACATCCGTCATAGAAATCACTTCAATCTTCCAGAATTGATCGGGATAGCAAGGATCATCACTGTTAAAGACTTCTACAAGCATTTCCAGGTAAGATCTAACAGGTAAGTCTCTTCTCTTCAAATCTTATTCCATTGTACCTTGCTTTACGTCAAATTTTTTGGAAAACTCCTAAAATACTAAAAACCCTAAAAAGCACTAAATCTGTAAATCGTCCGATCTTTGGCCAAACCACTTCTGGGTTTCATAGATTGGGCCTCCCCTTCACCAAATCTACTGCAACGCTGGTCAAATTCCTACTGGTTTGACCTAGATCTGATTTTTAGCCTAAAAACTGCATAAACCCCCACTGAAAATTTAACCTGCTAGGGTTTTGATTTTTTCTGATTTCTGACTTCACAAACGGATAGATCGGGTCCCACACAGTCCAAATCACCCTCAACGCTGCCCAGATTCTTGGCAGTTTCACCTAGATCTGAGTTTTTGACTGAAACAGCCCTAGCATCCTCACTGAAAACTGGACTTTTCCGAAATTGATTTTTTCTGAAATCTGACAGGCTAGGCTGATAGATCAAGGCTTGAGCACTCCAGAACACCCCCATCGCTGAGCTAGTTCCTTCCAGGTTGCCCTAGATCTGAAAAATTGGTTTTCAGCCCCCTAGCCCCCCTCATTAGATTTTGACTTTTCTAGATCTAATTTTTCTTGCAATTTTCTAATTTGGGTTTGTAGATCGGGGTGTATTGATCTCATTTCCTCTCCAACGCTGAGCTGATTGTCCCTTGGTGGCTACAGATCTGCAGATCTGCTTCTCTAAGCCCTAGCGCTAGCCCTCCTCCTGCTGGATCTCCTGTAACCTGAGTCTTCTGGGCCAAATTCTTTTCTGGGTCCATAGATCAGGGTATATCCCAAGTGGGTTCCCAGAAACGTTATGTTGATGCTGACTCCATTACCCAATGCATTAAAGGCACTAATCTCCTATCTCTAGCGCTAGCCCCATCTTTGAGCTTTCTCCCATTTTCTTCACCAACATTTATTGATAACTCAAGTAACCTATCTTTCACTGAGTCTGTTTCCTTGGTACTAGATAGTCCCAACTTTGTTTTTGCTCACTCTGTCACAGTTACGATTCCCAAGATAGTGGTCATTCCCATCAATTGCTAGTACCTAAACCCTGGAGTTAGGGTTTCCATTCACCTTGCACCTTACGTACCTTGAAGCCCCATTTGATCTATTCAAGTGTCTAGGTCTGATCTCTCCTGTCGGGAGCAGATCCGGGTCTCCCCCGTTCTTGTCTTGGACTAGGATAACATAAAGTGAAGGCTGCCTTGATTGGCGTGACAACCATCCATTTGGGAGTCTAGGCAGTCGTGGTTCCACCCCTTAGTTGCTTGCCCCTCTACCATCCATCCTGGATCCACCTCACACAGGAAACTACAAGGCAGGTGATAACACATTGCATCCATAAAGAAAGAATTGAAGACAGCCATTGAGATGACATATTTGGGACATCTTCACTACTACTAGGGTACTGAAGTGACTCAGAATACAAAGTACATATTCATCTCCCAGAAGTACATTGGAAAGTTGTTGAACAAATTTTGCATGACAACATGTAACCCTCTCTCTACTTAAATGGAACAAAATTTGAAGCTCACACCAAAAGAAGAAAATGAATTTGAGCATGCAACTAAGTACGGACAGCTTGTGGGGAGTCTTATCTACCTTACCACCACTAAAACAAATATTTCATTTGATGTTGGGATTTTTCCAAGTTCATGCAAAAACCTTATGAAGGACATTGGTCTACTGCAAAAAGAGTTCTAAGATACGTGAAGAGGACTTAAGACTTTGGACTCAAATATTCTAAAGTGGATGACTTCAAACTGATTGGATATTCTGACTCAAACTTTGAAGGCGATAATGTTGATGTATTTGTAACTTCCAAATGTATTCACTTGTATATTTTATATTATATTCATATGTCATTGTACTTTCGACGAAGAGTTTTCATTCCTCCAGTCGAGAATGTCATTATTGTATTTGATAGGCTTATTAGACTCTCTAGCGGAGTCGGCCCAAAGTTAAGTTGTAATGGGTTATTAGACTCTCTTAGGAGAAGTCGACCCAGTTAGGGTAAAAGGCAAGTGAAAGTAAAGTAGAAATAGAGAGGAGCACCTCTCTATTTATTCATTCACTCACTCACTCATTTGCATAAGTGAGAGACGGACAAGTTCGCACAAGTGGAGGAGGAGGAAGTTGCTAAAGACCATCTCTTTGTTTTGGGGTTTTGTATTATTGCTCATTCTATCTCTGAGGAAGTTTCGGGGTTTTCTCCTTTATGGTTTCCCCAGTGAAATGCTTTGTGTCTCTTGTCTCTTGAGTTTGATTTGCTGTGCATGTTGTTCTCTCAGATAAGATCCTAGATCATATTGAATTAAATTATGAAAAACTAGCATGGTATCAAAGCTAACCTGAGTAGAAGACACTTTGCAGGTGCGGAAGCTAGGGCTTCTTAATTTTTGGGTTTCTCTCCACATATCATCAACAAAAGGAGGCTAGGCTAACTCTCCTAAGGAAGGCGCATCTTTCGGTCGAAACAGAATTGGATTTTGAGCATTTTCATTTTTGGGCTTGTCACTCCTGCGGGAAATTAGGGCTTTCGACAAAAGTGGAATTTTGGGGTGCTCTCGGCATAGGATTGCTCTCCTCAGCAAAATCGAAATTTAGAGACTAAGATCGAATTTTTTGGTTGGGTAGAACCCCGAGATTTGTCAAACCCTAGTTTGACTTTTGGACCACAAAAAACCCAAAAGCGAGAAAACCATAAAGGACCAGAAGGTGCCGATCCAAAACTCGCAAGTCACTTTTGAGGGGTCAAATTTTGGAATTTTCAAAATTGAAGTGTACCAGCCTACTCATATTAGCAAGGTGCATCTTTCTATCTAGACAGAAGTTTGAAATTTTAAGGTTTCTCTGTCAAACCCTAGCCAGCTCCAGATTCAGTTTCAGCAATCAAGTGATAAGACCTAAATCTTTTAATTCCATTTGAGTTTCTCATTAAAGATGTCTCACCACGCCAAGCTTGAGGATAAGCTTGAAGGGGCTGATAACTTCCAAGCATGGAAGTATAGGATTGGGTTAATCCTAGAAGTGAATGAATTGGACACCTACATAAGTGAATAGGTTCCAATTCCAGAGGAAGATGAGGCTAAGGCCTTACATAAGAAGAACTTGGTTAAGGCCAAGAGGATTATTGCAGATTCTATCAAAGACCATCTCATACCACATGTGTCCTCTCTAAAAACACCCAAGGAGATGTTTGATTCCTTGACCAAGTTGTTTGAAGGAAAGAATATAAATCGGAAGATGACTTTGCGGAACCAATTGAAGAATGTGAAGATTCAGAATGCAGAAACCATCCAATTTTATTTCACAAGGGTTTCTCAGATCAAAGAACAACTTGAAGCCGTGGAAGAAAACATAGAAAATGGAGAAATAGTGATGACCACCTTGAATGGTCTCCCCAGGTCATGGGATTCCTTCATTCAAGGAATATGTGCTAGGAAGAAGCTCATCACATTCAGTAGGCTGTGGGAGGAATGCTCACAAGAAGAAGCTAGACTCATAGTTCGAGAAGAGAAGATGGGTAATGAAGACCAAGCTCTCACAACACACTCAAAGAGGAATGATAACAAGAGGATGCACCACCACAGTAAGAAAGAAAAACACCACCACCAAAATCAGAGACGTAACTTTAAATCCCGAAGAGATATATCCACCATTCGATGTTATACATGTGATGAGAAGGGACACTTCTCCAGAGATTGTCCTAGAAATAAAGGTGGCTCTCACAAGAAGAAGAACAACAAAAGAAGACATCATGCTCACACTGCAGAGGATGATGAACCTCCCAAGAAGAGAGCCAGAGAAGAAAGTGAAGATTCTTCAAGCGATGAAGAAAATGTTTTGATTTATGCGCTCACAGGAACTATTACACATGGAAGCAATGATTGGCTCATAGATAGTGGGGCTTCCAAGGATATGACAAGCTTCAAGGAATCCTTCATGAACCTATCCAAACATGAGTCACCCCACAAAGTGAAATTTGGGGATGACTACCAGTATCCTATAAAAGGAAGTGGTGAAGCCTCCTATAAGCTAGACTCCGGAAAGTCTATGAAGATGAAAGATGTCTTGTTTGTACCAGGACTAAAGAACAATCTTCTTTCCATATCTGCATTGGATGCAAAAGGTCTGAGGGTTGCATTTGTAGATGGCCAAGTTCTTATGTGGCCAAAGGGAAAGACCATAGATGATGCAGTAGTGATTGGAGAGCAAGAGGGAGGCTTATACAAATTAAAGGACCAACCAAAACAAGCTTTGGTCCATGACTCAGTAGAGCCATGTGAACTTTGGCAAGAAGGCTTGCACATGTGCACTATAGGGCACTACCACTTGCAAGCAAAGTTGTTGAAGGTCTTCCAGAAATCCAAGAAAAGCATGAAGGCGTTTGCAAAGGATGTGTGAAGGGAAAGAACACAAAGAAGACATTTCCAAGTAGCAAGAGCAAGGCAAAAGGAATCTTGGAAATCATCCACTCTTATGTATGCGGTCTGATGTCATCCAGTTCAATGAGTGGGTATGTATATTATGTTTCTTTCATTGATGATTTCTCTAGGAGACATGGATATATTTCTTAAAGAACAAGGATGAAGTATTCAGTAAGTTCAAGGAATTCAAAGCCTTGATCGAAAAACAGACAAAGAAGAAAATCAAGAACTTTCGATCAGACAATGGCGGAGAATTCACATCAGAAGACTTCAAGAAATTACGCAGAGATTTAGGGATTAAGAGGGAGTTGACCACTCCCTATAATCCAGAACAGAATGGAGTTACAGAAAGGAAGAATAGAACAATTATGGAAGCAGCAAGGGCAATGCTTCATGATCAAGATCTACCTATGCATCTATGGGTAGAAGTTGTTAGGGCAGTTGTGTATGTACAGAATCATACTCCGCATAGAGTACTTGAGAACAAGACACCAGAAGAAGCCTCAGGGAAGAATAGAAGAATAGAACAATTATGGAAGCAGCAAGGGCAGTGCTTCATGATCAAGATCTACCTATGCATCTATGGGTAGAAGTTGTTAGGGCAACTATGTATGTACAGAATCATACTCCGCATAGAGTACTTGAGAACAAGACACCAGAAGAAGCCTTCTTCAACAAGAAACCAGAAGTCAACTATCTCAGAATATTTGGTTGCCCGGTGTACATACACATTACGAAAGAGAAGAGGACGAAGTTAGATCCTTCAGGAAAGAAGGGTATATTTGTGGGATATAGTGAATGCTCGAAGGCTTACAGAATATATTTCCCAGGATTCAAGAAGATCGACATCAACAAGGATGTAACATTCGACGAAGACTCACCATATCACAAATCTAAACAGATCCTTGTTGAAGACATTGAAGAAACAGAAGCACCCAGGATCCGAGATACAACAATGAATGAAGTAAATCCAAAAGATTATGGAGAACACGAGACAGAAGACCCACAAGAACCTATAGATCCACCAAGTGAGAAGAATTCTCACAAGAGGAAACCAGCATGGGTACGAGAAGCAATTCAAGATGCAGAGAGATATGGTGCTCCTAAGGGGATGCATAAAGAAAGCAAGAGACCTAGACCATTCTCCAGTTATGTAGCCCTACTGTGTGACATCATTGACAAAGAACCTTCCAACTATGAGGAAGCAGCTGAGAAGAAAGAATGAAGGATGCCAAGATCGAATAATACCAATCGATCATGAAGAATGATGCCTGGGATGTGGTCCCGAGACCAGTAGGGAAGTCTGTTGTGACTTCCAAGTGGGTGTACAAGATCAAGCATGCTGCAGATGGAAGCATAGAGAAACACAAGGCGAGATTTGTGGCACATGGATTCTCCCAGAAGGAAGGGATAGATTATGAAGAAACATTTGCACCTGTAGCCAGATACACTTCCATCAGATCAGTACTTGCTCTGGCTGCAGTGATGAAATGGAAAATACACCACATGGATGTCAAGACAGCGTTCTTGAATGGTGTAGTGGAAGAGGAAGTGTATGTGGAGCATCCACTAGGATTTGAGACACATGACAGGGAGACTCATGTGTGCAAATTGAAGAAGGCCTTGTACGGTTTGAAACAGGCACCCAGGACGTGGTACAACAAGATTGACAGCTTTCTGACTAGTTTGGGCTTTACCAAGAGTAAAGCGGATTCCAACCTTTACTACAAGGTTGAGGAAGGGAACCCAATGATACTTCTATTGTATGTAGATGACTTGTTTGTGACAGGTGAGGATGGGTTGATTGTTGACACGAAGAGGAAGCTTGCTGCCGAGTTCGAGATAAAGGACTTGGGTATGATGCACTACTTTCTAGGCATGGAGGTGTGGCAAAGTGCGGATGGAATCTTCCTTAGACAAGGGAAGTATGCAGTGCATATCCTGAAGAGGTTCAAGATGATGGACTGCAAGGCCATGGCCACACCTATGGCATCGAACTTGAAGCTATTGGGTGATGCTTCATCAGATTCGGTTGATGCCACAATGTATTGTCAGATGATTGGATCCTTGATGTACCTGACGAATACGAGACCAGATATTTGCTTTGCTGTGAACACATTGAACCAATTCCTGACGAATCCGAGACATGTTCACCTAATTGCTGCAAAGCATATTCTGAGGTCCCTGAAGGATACAATTGATTATGGGCTCAAGTATGATGCGAATCAGAAGATTAACCCGGAGGGCTATGTGGATTCGTATTGGGCAGGCAGTGCCATTGATAGAAAGAGCACTTCGGGGTGTTGCTTCAGTATGGGATCAAGTGTGATCTCTTGGTTTAGCAAGAAGCAGTCCTGCGTGGCACTGAGTACAGCCGAAGCTAAGTATGTCGTCCCTTGTCGGCTAGTTGTGAGGTAGTATGGCTGAGGAAGCTACTGTCTGATTTGTTTGATCTCTAGTTGGATGCTACTTGTATATAGTGCGACAACCAGAGTTTTGTGAAGTTGTCTGAGAACCCGGTGTTCCATGACAAGTAGAAGCACATCGAGATCAAGTATCACTATATCAAGGATATGGTGCAGGGAGGAGCAATGAAGCTCCAGTATGTTGCGATGGACAAGCAGATAGCCGATGTATTGACCAAGTCGCTAGCCAGAGTGAAGTTTGAATACTTCAAAGAGAAGCTTGGTGTACTTCAGATCGATGTTCCTTCCAAGGGGAAGTGATGAGTCCGGAAGACGTAGATGCACATGGGCTTTTCCAACATGGTGGTAGGTTAGTCCTCCCATGGTCGTTGATGTAATTGCCGAGCTTTTTCGACATGGTGGTAGGTTAGTCCTCCCATGGTCGTTGATGTAAATGTTGAGCCTTCCCCGGATGGTGGTAGGTTGGTCCTCCCATGCTGGTGGATGTAAGTGGTGTGTTATGTGTATTTGGGCTGTGCTCCGTGTGACGATGAGATGATCTAAAGATGATGAGGTAATAGTAGTATCCTCCAAGTTTTGCAAGAGGCATATAATAAGTCCTGAGATGTACCTACTTGATGGCTTGCTCGCAGAGATGATGAAGACCTACATGGAGGCTAGGGTTGCATCCAGCATGAAAAAGGGTTGGCTCTGTAGAACTTCCTATGACGAGTAGATTGGAGATTGATGGTCGAGATAGCAGTAGCAATGACGACGATGATCCAGCTTTGATGATGATCCAGTGACGACGATGATCTAGCTTTGATGATGATCCAGTGACGAAGACTTGTGCTAATGAACTGTGTCAAGAGAATACCTTCCTAGTTAAGAAGGAGTGTTGATGTATTTGTAACTTCGGAATGTATTCACTTGTATATTTTATATTATATTCATATGTCAATGTACTTCCGACGGAGAGGTTTCATTCCTCCGATCGGGAATTTCATTATTGTATTTGATAGGGTTATTAGACTCTCTAGTGGAGTCGGCCCAGAGTTAAGTTGTAGTGGGCTACTAGACTCTCCTAGGAGAAGTCGGACCAGTTAGGGTAAAAGGCAAGTGAGAGTAAAGTATAAATAGAGAGAAGCACCTCTCTATTTATTCATTCTCACTCACTCATTCAAATAAGTGAGAGAGAGACATGTTTGCACAAGTGGAGGAGGAGGAAGCTGTTGAAGACCATCTCTTTGTTTTGAGGTTTCGTATTATTGCTCATTCTATCTCTGAGGAAGTTGCGGGGCTTTCTTCTTTATGGTTTCCCCAGTGAAATGCTTTGTGTCTCTTGTCTCTTGAGTCTGATTTGATGTGCATGTTGTTCTCTCAGATAAGATCCTAGATCATATTAAATTAAATTGTGAAAAACTAACAAATAAAGGAAATGAAGTGTCTACTTCAGGCTACTTCAGGCAGTGGTCTCCTGGAGATCATGCAAACAGTCTGTTCCAATAGATTCCACAACAAAGGCAGAATATGTGGACACTGCAAAAGCAACAAAGGAGAATCTGTGGCTCAAGAAGATACTGGAATATTTGTGGGAGAAACAGGTGAATTCTACTCCTTTTCTAGTTGACAATACTTCTGCAATCAAGTTGCCCAAGAATCCCAAATTCCACGATCAAACTAAGTGTTACCACCCGATTTGCACAGGATGCTCAGTAGACAAAAGACACCAATCAACTAGGGAATCTTCAATTCCTCATCTAGATTAGGTAGTTTACTGCCAAGTTGTATTATACACTTCCTTTGTCATGGTCAAAGGAAGATGATTGTAAAAAAAATTGACATCCATTATGTGTAAAAGGGCTATCCCGAGTAAGTCATTTGTATTGTGCCAAGTCCAACATTGGAGTGTTTTTTCACTTAGGACTTTATGAGTTCCTCTAGGTTTTTTACTCACCTCCAAAGTCAAAGTATGTCATAATATAGATGACTCAAGCTGGTGTTTAAGTCCTTAGAGTCTGATGTCAAAATTTGAGTGTATCACCATGTTCATCCTTCTAAAATGTGACTCTTTAGGTCCTTTGGGGGGTTAAGTATGTCCTAATGTGGTAGTATATGGTCAAGGGGGATGTTAAACAACTTAATACACTTCATGCACCCCTCTTTACCCTCAAAAATCAAAAATCAAGTTAATTCGCTCCCTAGAGACAAAATCCCCTGATTTATGGTCATTGGCGACAATTTCCTTGATATTTGGATTCTAGGGACACGATCCTCTGGTTCTAGGCCCCATAATGGAATTTTTATTGATTTTTTGTTGGAGAGAATACCTTCTCTAGGGCGATGCGTCGCCTCTTGGATCACTTGATTTATGGTGATTTGCCTCAATCATGTTCTAGAGGTGGCGCTTTTGTCTTGAGATTACTCATAAAGTCTAGAAGAGGTGGCGCTTTGTCTTGAGCTAACTCATAAAGTCTAGGAGACGTGGTGCCTCCCTTCATGCATGTCTAATGACACTTGGAGGGGCGTCTACCTTGGTCCCTTTTACTATTTAAGCAAGCTTTCCCTCCTCATTCCATGGCTTATTATTGTTTAGAGACAAAGCTAATGTATTGTATCTCTCTCTCTTTTAAAGAGCATTTGGAATAAAGTGAAGACTTTGGAGGTCATAGGTATATGTCTCTTGCTTGTTCATTCATGTTTAACTAGTGTGTTTTAGCTTCTCTTATATTGCTTTATGTTGCGTGCTTGGCCATTGAAGGGGTATTGCTACCCAGTTGGCATAGATTCATTCTAGTTTGATGTATCTTAGTGCTAGGTTATCTAAACGATAGTTATTTTAGCTATTTTCTTAGTTTGGATATTGCTATATTAACGTCTTTTAGGTAGAGTATACCACCAAGCAATAAGAAGAGGAGATTTATCTCCTTGTATATGCTTAGTTTTTGTAGATTGTCTAGAAACTCCAAGCAAATCAGGGATTTCCTAGAGCTCCCCTAACCTCTTGGATTCATTCAAGGAAAAGCATTTATTTTCTTTGCAAGGCAAGAACCAAAGTGACTCCAGTATTCTTCTTCTAAACTTTCTCTTCTCTTCTCGAACCTTATAGATCTTAAAGGAAACTTTATATCCCATCTTTAAGCTATTTACATGTCAAAGATCTTTCTTTAAAATAGCTTGCATGTGCATATATGCCATAGATCTACATGTAAAAGTGTTACTTTGCATAGATCTAGAAGTACTAAGTCTAAATCGTGTGTTTACTAAGTCTTATCAGCTACCCATATTGGCTAGTACCCGAAAGATGTAATTCACTTGCAATTATCTTTTTGGCATCTTTTGTTCGATGTCTATTGTTTGGAAAGTCATCATTTAGTGTGTTACGGAGACTTACGTCCACTTAGATTTGCATTCTAACACCCCTAGATATATGCCTTTGAGTTGTTCTAGCTTCGTAAGTAAACACGCGCTTTTTGAGGCATCAAAGGAGTGCATTTGCCACTGACTTGTTTAGCTCTCAATCCACCTTTTTGCTCATTTTTTGGACAGCAGCCCAAAGAGGAAACCCTGATCACCCTCAGATTCGGTCAATTTAACTCGTTAAAAAGGCATTCTTTAATGCTCCTTTTTCCTAGTTTCTTCTATCATTTGTAAATTTAATTGTTGGCCACTAAGGACCAATAGTAAGCATTTCTTAATAGCATTTATTTCAGTTTGCAATTAGCCTGGTGGGGCGGCAGTGTCACATCACCCTACCCCCCGAATCACTTTCGTGCATTTTCTATTTTTTGCATCTAACTTTCCAAATGCTAACTTCAATCCTAGCTTAGATTTTTTAATATTTTTGTGCTCTCGGACGCTTTGGTAATTAGACAACATTTACTTTATGTTAACAAGTTGCCAATTCATGCACCAAGCAAGCATCCGAGAGCACAAGTCAATCCTTGCTTCTTGCAAGTTAACAATTTGACTCCACTTTTGCTTTCATAATTAGATCATTTTCCCTTTCGTTGGTAAAAGAAATCCATAGTTTAGCTTACATTTCTTTCAATACTGCTTCAAATCATTTCAAGTTTTGCAATTACTTTTAAATCTCATCTCCTTTGCCCATTGGATAAAAGCATTGATCTTTTGATATACATATGTTGTGAGCTTTGTGTAATTTACCTGATATATTGTGCATTTGATTTACTTGTTGAATATATTGTTAGATTAATTGCTTCTATTTTAATTAATTAACTCCTAAGTTGTTTTTCCAAAGCAACCATCCTTAGTATTATTGGTAGGGTCTACTTCCCTTGGCTTTGTTTAGGAGTTGGCTTAAACAAAGGAGTTGAGTGTTGTGGTGATAGTTGCACCCAACTTGTTCACTTACCCCCAAGATCGCGCCTAGGCGGCAACACTAAGCACATCAACACAAACTACCATGTGATTGATATCACATAGAGGCCAAGACTATTCATTTGAGACATTGTTCCACAAGTGAACAAATTGCAAACATCTTCACCAAAGCACTTGGAAGAGAAAAGCTTGAAAAGTTAATAAAGATTCTTGGACCCACAAACACCCCTTCAGATTAAGAGGGGGAATGCTGGATACCTAATCCTATAGGATTATTGTCCACTTGTAAATATTCTTAAAATATATTTGAACAATAACTGAAGAGTCACGTACCTTTGGAAGCTGAAGGCCCTCTCCATGTAATAATATGGCATTCAAATCAATGCAAAATCAATCCAACTTGGAGTTTCCCAGGCTTGTCAAACGACAATGGCCTTATGCATTAGTTATTGGGTCTAAAGATTTGGCAGGGCACATGTAAGGCCTTTCTTAAGCGAGGGAAGTATACAATAGAGATCTTGAAGAGATTTTAGATGATGGACTGTACAGTGTAAACCCTTAGCTTCTACTATGGTTCCAAATCAGAACATGTGTGATGACTTAGATTTAAGTTTGGTCTATCCTTCCATTTACAGGAAGTTTATTGGTTACCCTGTGTATCTAGTTCATACCAAGGCTTATATATGTTTTGCAGTAAACACTTTGTACTCGGTTGAGTCAAGGCAAATTCACTAGGTTGTTGCAAACCAAGTGCTTCAATACTTGAAGGGAACAGTGCATAATGGTATGGGGTATGTTGCAGATGGTGAGTTTGATGCTACATGGCTTTGTTGAGTTTTTACTAGGCAGGAAGTGCATGTGACTAGAATAGTACTTCAGGGTTCTGTTTCAATTTGGGTTCAAGTATGGTATGTTGGTTTAGTAGGAAGCAAGCGGCAATGGAACTTAGTTCAACAAAGCTAGAGTATATGGAAGCCAGTTCTACTAGTTGTGAGGCCATCAAGCATTGCAACATTATAGCAAAGTTGACCACTCAAATGTTGAGGCCCACCACAAACTATGACAATCAAAATTGTATCAAACTCTCTTATAATCCATTGTTACATGATCACTCCAAACACATTTGATCCAGTACCAATTCATCAGATACACAGTTTAGAGGGAAGCAATGGTCCTTGAGTATGTTCCTTTCAATTCGTAGGTTGCCAATATTTTGACAAAGCACATAGAAAAAGGGGAGTTTGAGATGTTGATCGAGAGACTGGACAACGATGATTATGGGACCAAGGCACAACACTAGTTTGGCCTCTAGAAAGCCCTTGAGACTTGTACAGTGAGAGAGAGGCAAAGCATGCCTTAGGCATGCACGCGCCATCAGTAGAGGTTAAGTTATGTTTAGTTTTTCCCATACTTAGAATTGTTTTTTTTATATTTTTGAGAGTAATGTTCCAAAATCATGATAAGTGTTATTAGTAGCTATTTGTTTTTGAAATAGGCACTTAGCATAGAAAGTTCCCTAAAATAGCCAGAGCATAGTCTCCAAGGCTAGGGAGCTCTATCCTAGCATTCACTACATGCAAAAAGGGTGCACTTTTCTAAGCAACTTAGTATTTGTCTATTCTTAGCCTACACACACCACTGGTGTGTTCTATTTTTGTAACCTTCCTTTTCTTCTCCTATCAAAGAATGGCAGGGATGTGAGTAGGTAATTTAATTCCAATGTTGAGCTAATGCTGTGTAGTTTATTTTTCCAGTTATTTGAATAAATCTGCAGTGTTGAGTGGCTAAGATCTGATTATTTGTTGTTCATATTTCCAGCAGCATGTATTTGTAAATTAGCATACTCAGATCTATTGTTTCGATTAGAGTTTTAGTTTTAAACTACCTACTTGTTAAGTTCAAATTCTGAGAGCAAAATCTGCTTACTGTGGACTGAAAATTAACAATTAAAACTTTAAGATAAAACCATAGGAAACTCTAAACAACAGATGATTTGAGAAACCCTTGTGTCGCATCCCTTAGGGTAACGCCTCTAGCCAAAAATCTTTGGATCACCTTCACTGAATTATTTAAAAAAGAAAAAATCAGATCTAGAAACCCAAGTTCCGCAGCCCTTAGACCATGCCTCTAGTCAAAAATCTCCTGATCGCCTGTAGAAAAAAAATCAGATTTGGAAACTTTAACTCCATGGCCCCTAGGGCAATACAACTCGCCAAGATTCTCCAAAAGCAATGCTGGAATCCCTAGCTCCACAGCCACAAAAAAAATGTTGCTCCCCCCTTGAAATGTCTCCAAACTGTTGTTGAAAAATAATGTCCAAAACCCTGGTTCAGATAACAAGCACAAACAGACCTAATAAAGCACCTTTCCAGCCAGCAAAACACAGTGAAATAGCCTCTATATTCCTCCCATTAGGTTTCTTTTGCATGCCAAGTCTGAGCACAGAAGTATCTGCATGAATAGCCAAGAAAAAACCCTCAAAACAGCAACGAAATTAGTAGGAAAGGTTCACACCCGCTCTAAAACCATGTTGAGATCACAAACAGAAAGAGGGGACCAAATGCAACCAAAATGCCAACCCAAGAACCTGCAGGAAAAAGGGGAAAAAACAGCACTAAAGAAGTGCACTAGAGAGAGAAAGATGCCCAAGCATGAGTGCTGTGCACATGAGATGCACAAATGCACATAAAAAGAAAAATATGCCAACCACAGGAGAATGCCAAAGATGTAGTGCTCATAGGCTTAAAAGTTAAAAGATTTCTATTAGAGAACCTTAGCTCAATGATAAAAAAAGATGGTTTACAAATGAGGTTTTAGTTGTGTATTTAATATTTATACACAACTCAAGTAAAGTGTCCTCCCGAGAGGGGTCGTGGGCCAAAATAAGTGGGATGCACTCCCCAAGAGGGTTTTTGAGCCTACATACCAAAGTTGACTAGCATGGCCTTAACTATAACCTAATATTATCATAAATGATGGCCTTACATAATCAATGCACAACCAAATGTATTAATGACACAATATGAGGTGGATGTGGCCATTTCTATAAATGACACCAATAATTCCAAACTAGAAGAAACTTGCTGATGAAAGAAGATAAGGAAAAACATATAAAATCATAATTTAATTTGTGGAGTTGATAATGCCCTATGTTGTGTAAGGACCTCTTCTTTCACCAAGCACCTATTAGAGCAAAGCACTACATAGAAAGATTCAAAGGTAATGCCCAGATTCCTTTTTTTTCAGTGTGTCAGCCTCACCTCCACAATAGAAGTGGGTAATTAAATGATACATACAAAAGAGAGACAAGTCATTCAGTTACACAAGTTATGAATACATGGGATTAACAATTGTACATAATAAGACAAATACACGTATTCCACTTATACAATGTACAGTAAGGATACCAACTCAAACGTACATTGATTTGTTTGCCTATACAAATGATGTATCTAATAAACACTAAGTTGCCAGGAAACTTGGGTATGGGGACGGGGACGGGGACGCCACTTTTTGAAACAGGGTACTTGGGTACGTTGGGGGTACTGTATATATATATATACACAGTATAGTCGCAAAAATGTCACAGTTACATCATACATGCATATTTCAGATTTCTTCATAAATTATGAATCATGATTCATAATTATAGATTCAATGATTATTTGAACAATGAACATTCACATTGAAAATTTAATAAACCATAGACTCAGTAGATTTCAATTGGAAGACTGGAAGTTACTTAAAATTTGATAAATCATTGTACCAGGCAGTTGTAACAAACAGTCAAACTCAGACCTGAAGAAACACTTGAAAGTTCAAATCTTATCTTAAACACCTATTTGTACTGCTGTTATATGCAATAAAAAATTGCAAATTGCCAAATATATTCCTGGGATGATGTGAGTGTATTTCTCAGTATTAAATACATATGCATATTTTTTATGTGCACATTTGGTAGTCAAATTATGTTCCATGAGTGCTGAACACAAAACCATAAACACATTCATTGTAAATCACTGCAAACTCAGTCTACCAGATTTGGACAATATTCAGTGGAATTTGAACAGTGTTGCAAAGTGTTTGACATAAGTCCTGAACTAGACTCCATACGCAGTTAGCCAAAAATTAGCTCAGATTTGGTTGGGGGTCATTACATTTTCCCCAGTGGATTGCATTTTACTGAGTCAGCCGTACCCTCAGAGTACCCAAACATGGGGTACAGCATACCATTTTTCCTATAAGTACCCCTTTTTTTATGATGGCGTCTCGGGTGCGTGGAGCAAGTATGGGGTACGGCAGGGTACGTACCTTATGAGTACCCAAGTACCCGGTACATGTACGTGTACCCTACCCCGGGTACGGGTACCCTGGCTACATAGAATAAACATTTGATTGTTAGCATGCTAACAAATATTCAACAACCATGTTGCTGATCCAAAATGTAAAAAAAGCACATGAACACAACAATGGATATGTTGCACTATATTAAGCAATTCAAAATGTCATACTAACAAAATGCCAAAGCAAACACTCATTCAATAACATACAATCTTGGAGACAAAAAGGGCAATGTCGTTTATTACATTCTGGACGCACTACAATACATCTTCACTAATGGAGATGTTCTTGCCTTTCTAGGCCTAAAAGTGCATCACTAACATTATTCTTTCCCAAACCCACTGCTGTACCCAAACATGGGGTACAGCGTACCATTTTTCCTATAAGTACCCCTTTCTTTATGATGGCGTCTCGGGTGCGTGGAGCAAGTATGGGGTGCGGCAGGGTACGTACCTTATGAGTACCCAAGTACCCGGTACGTGTACGTGTACCCTACCCCGGGTACGGGTACCCTGGCTACACAGAATAAACATTTGATTGTTAGCATGCTAACAATTCAACAACCATGTTGCTGATCCAAAATGTCAAAAAAGCACATGAACACAACAATGGATATGTTGCACTATATTAAGCAATTCAAAATGTCATACTAACAAAATGCCAAAGCAAACACTCATTCAATAACATACAATCTTGGAGACAAAAAGGGCAATGTCGTTTATTACATTCTGGACGCACTACAATACATCTTCACTAATGGAGATGTTCTTGCCTTTCTAGGCCTAAAAGTGCATCACTAACATTATTCTTTCCCAAACCCACTGTTACCACCTAAGTTGCACTCAGTTGGACTTTCAAGTGAGCCGCCAAGGATGAACAATTACTTGTTCAAATTCTGAGTTGATAAGTCTATGCAAGCCTTCCTAGGCCCTGTTTTTTAATTTTTTTAACATGTTCATACCACATGGGAAATTGTAATAAAATGACTTAGCATGATGACTTTATGTAAAAGGTTTGGTTTCCTAGGACTTAGTCATCAATACATTATTCCAAGGTGTTTTTTCCTTGTTAATTGTCTATCGTTTTTAAACGATAAATAATTTTCGAGTTTTTCACTCAAGCCTCCAAAGCTGGAATAATTGTCTTGGTGAATAATTGTTAAGTTTTAATGGTTATATCAGATCTTATAACATTTAGCATCATAACAGCATAACCATAAGCAAAACGATCACTGAAAGATAGACAAGCACAGCCACACAAAAGAACACAAAGATTTATCATGGGAAACCCTCATGGGGAAGAAAACCCAGCAAAACTTCCTCTGTATAAGATGTATAAAAAGTACAAGACAAGACCCCAGACTGGTGTGCCTCCCTCCAGCAGATATATCTCTCTCTCTCCTATGCGATATACACAAGTGAGTGTGTGTTCAAATGAGGAACACATCTCCTCTATTTATACTCTTTTCGTCACTTGACTTTTAACCTAACAAGTTGGCCCCACTTAACTAAGTAGGCTAACTTCACGTAGGAAGACTCAATACAATATTATATTAATTCATTAGGGTACTGTTGACCCGACTTACAATGGAAGCTTTACCTCATGACTCTATGATGACCAATTACAATAGTAACACCCCACCGGAGGAATAATAACATCTCCTTTGGGTTACATCAATAAAATACATTTAGAATATCCTTTGAAGCTACAATATTCAACACTCCCCCTTAACAAGAAGGTTATTCTACTGACAACATCATCATAGACTATAGGAGAACAGAGAGACAATATCTGCAACATCATCGAGGTTATACATCTATATGTCATAGGAAGTTTTCAACATTCATCAGTAACTGGAACAGTTACTCTTCAATGTCTTCATCTTCTGCATCACACGTTCACTTGATCCTCTTTGCAGCGATGCTTCGACCTTTCGATCCTTTGTAGCAGCACTTCGATCTTCTGATCCTTTGCAATAGTACTTCGATCTTCTGATCCTTTGCAGCAGCACTACGATCTTTTGATCCTTTGCTGTTGAATTATTGTAACTTCGAAGAATATTCTAAATATATTTTTAGTGGCCCTCGATGCTCCTATCAGGAGAATCACTTGTATTTCTTTGTACCCCGATGTTCCTATTGGGAGAATTACTAAAAGTCATGAGGAAGTCCCCTCCGTTGTAAGTCGGGTCATTAGTACCCCAATTGTGGTTACTCGAGCCTACATAACTGAGTTAGGATTACTCGAGCCTACATAACTGAGTCAAATATTAAGTGAGCGAAAGAATATAAATAAAGGGAGGCGCTCCTCATTTGAGACACACACACTCACTTGTGTAGCGCATAAGAGAGAGAGAGAAAGAGTTGTAGCTGGAGAAGGAGGAGGATCAGTGTTTTGAGTTTTACCTTTTTATCTTTTGGGGCATCTATATTGAGGAAGCTTTTGCTGGATTTTTCCCATTAGGGTTTTCCCAGGATAAATCTTTGTGTTCTTTTTGTGTGGTTGTGCTTGTCTATCTTTCAGTGATCTTTTGGCTTATGGTTACGCTGTTATGATGCTAAATGTTTTAAGATCTGATATAACCACTAAAAACTTAACATGGTATCAAAGCCACCCTGAAAGAAGTCAGTGTGCAGCCGAAATAGTGCTACAGCTACAGCTATAGAAGATTAGGGTTTCATGCTTGAAAAACCCTAAAATACCAAAACTAGTAGTTTTGGTAGATTCACTATATCTCAATATTGGAGAAGGCTCAAGAGCCGAAACTTTCACAGGCCGAAGATAAAAGCCTAATGTACACTATGTAAAAGTTTCAGCCTCAGATTCGCTATATTCTAGGAGATATGATTCCTCCAAGTTAGGGTTCCAGCCTCTCTCAGGATTCATCCTTAAACAGGTGACCTAGGGAGAATTGCTATATCTCGGGATACGAAGGTCCAAACACAATTTCGCAAGATGTTCCAGAATGGGCATGGACTGTACTTTCTATGGTAAAAATTTCAGACTCGGAAGATGAAAAAGTGACATGTGGAAGTACGTACAAGTTCTCTCTTCTGAACAGTCTTGAAATGAGTCACCTTGGGAAAACGCGCATAAGTCCCAATTGGTGAAACCAATTTTGCTCAAACCTGCGATGTTGAAAAGTAGACAGACGAGGCTACCTTAATACGAAATTTCAGATACAAAGGAGCAGTAATTTCGGAGATACCGCAGAAACAATATCAAGCATTCTGTAGAAGAAACTGAAGAAAACTAGGGCATCAGATATTTTGCAATTCTGGTCACAGTTTTGGAAAAATGAATATGTTGCTTAGCTCGCCTTCAGGAAGCACATCTTTCTATCCAATCAGATTTGAAAGATTCCAAGTTTTGAAAATTAGGGATTCTCTGACAAACCCTAGATCAGCCAGATCTGGAACCAGGACGAACACCTCAAACCGGTAAGATCTAATCTTTTGCCATTTACATTTGAGGTTCTCACTTCAAAATGACCTAGCACCCCAGCTTTATGAAAATCTTGGTGAAGCTGAAAACTTCCGAGCATGGAAGCATAGGATTTCACTGGTTCTTGAAGAAAATGAATTGGACACCTACCTAAGTGGAGAGGTTCCAGTTCCAAAGGGAAATGAGGCTAAAGCCTTACATAAGAAGAAACTCGACTCATAATAAGAGAAGAGAAGATGGGAGCAACTGAAGATCAAGCGCTCACGATTCAAAGAAGATCCCTCAAGCGATGAGGAATATGAAGAACTCAATTCTTGAAGAACCTCTTATCCATCTTAGCATTTGGATAAGAAATGATGATGTCATGAATGAAGAAAATGATGAAGCAGAAGGATCAAGAAGGAGTCTACCCATGAAACGAATAAAAGATAAGTATTCAATTGTCATTTCATGATATTGTTTTATATTCAGTTGATGTGTTATGCATGATAGAATGTTTGCATTAATGATAGGATACTACTAATATGCATGTTATAGGTAAGTAGCTCATGGTGCTATACAACTCTCCATTGTTACTTATCTAGAATGAAACCTCATTGCTGACATATTGGATTAGTGCACAAGCTCAATGATGCCATCTAGAAAGTTTCTATGAGATATGGATGAATGTTGTATTGGCTAAACAGTTGAATGATGCGTCGTTATGCATATGTTCTATGAAATGGTTCTAACCATGCAACTAGTGCATTTGACTTGTAGGAAAGGTCCTGTACAACCGCCTACAAGAAAAGAAGGATGAGACTTGTTCCGAAGAACAAGTGATGACAATTCAAGATTCACTCCAATGAACATGAATCTAAAGCTCCCGAGGTCAGAGACACCATGACGGAAGAAAGAGCTTCAGAGAGCAGTAGATCCACCTCAAAAGATGAAGACCTTGGGTACGAGAGATAACTCAAGATGAAGAAAACTATGGCGAGACTTTTAAGAGGCCTCGGACACACTCTAGTTGTGTAACACAGTTGGGTGACATCATTGATGCTAACCTTTCCAGCTATGAAAGAAGCTATGATTAAAGAGTAACAGTTGATCATGGGCAATGATGTCTACGATATGGTTTCGAGACCTGAAGGGAAGTCCGTAGTGTCTTCCATATGAATTTACAAGAACAAGTGTACAAAGCAAGGTTCGTAGTTTGCCTCAAAAAGAATAGACTATGGCATGATATACTCTATTAACCAGACACACTTCTCTAGTAGAGGTACATATCGAGCAGAGAACAACCTGTACAGAATATGATTTGTACGAGATCAAAAGAAAACCATAGAAAAGCACATCCAGGAGCTTGATAGATCACCTAGAGTGATGAATATTTTAACCTTTGCTACAAGGTTGAAGATGGAAACCTACAGAAGACAACAAGCTCACAAATGGGTGCATGAGGAACTTTTCGACAAAATTCAAGATAAAGGGATCTTGGTAAACAGAGATAGATACATAGTAGTAGAGAATGCTACCTATCACTCCAATACATAATGAAGAGGGAAGATGATGCTCCGCTTCAGGGGGAGTGACTGCAGAAGATCTCTAAGTTCGACATGGTACAACATGACGAATAGCTTCCTGATAGACCAAGACTTTACCAAGAGTAAAGTGGGTTCAAATCTTCAAGGTTGAATGCAGAAGACTAGGATATGTTGATGACCTAACAGAATGATGGAAGAATACCAGAATGATGTTTGGGATATGGTAACCAAACCAGAAAGCAAGAGCGTGGTATCTTCCAAGTGGACTTGGAAGACAAAACATGTTGTTGACGGAAGGCAATATTTGTGGCTAGAAGATTCTCTCAGAGGGAGGAAATTAGTTATGAAGAGACACTTGCTCCAGGAAGCAAGGTACACTTCCTTCAGAACTATCATGGTACTTGCTTCCATGATGAAGTGGAACTTACACCAGATGGATGTAAAGATGACCTTCCTGAATGGTGTGATTGAAGAAGAAGTATACATAGAACAACCACAAGGATTTGAAGTTGAATACAGACGTACTCACGTATGCAAGTTGAAGAAGGCCCTGTATGGCCTGAAGCAAGCTCCCCTAGCTTGGTATGGAAGGATAGATAGTTTCCTGACGAACTTGGACTTTACCAAGATTAAAGCCGATCCTAACATTTACTTCAAGGTTATAGAAGATGAGACTGTCATACTATTACTGTATGTGGATGATCTATTTCTGACAGGGAATGAGAAACAGATTATAGAATAAGCTCGTTGAAGAATTTGAGATGAAAGACCTTGGTCTAAATGCATTATTTCCTAGGTCTGGAAGTATGGTAGAACTCAGAAGGAATCTTTCTCGATGAAGGAAAGTATGCAGTGAAAGTTTTGAAAAGATTTGATATGTTGGAATGAAAATCCATGGCCACACCCATGGATTCCAACCTGAAGTTGTTAGCCGATGACTCATCAGATTTAGTGGATGTGGCTCAATACAGACAGATTATTGGTCCGTTGATGTATCTAACCAATACCAGACCAAAAATTTGTTTTGTTGTGAACACCTTGAGTCAGTGTCTAGTTCAACCTAGACAGGTTCACCTGATAGCTGCAAAACATCTGATGAGATATCTAAAAGGGACTATAGACTTTGGTCTATACTATGATGGAAACCATGATTACAGATTTTATGGCTATACAAATGCAGATTGAGCTAGAAGTGTCTCAGATAGGAAAAGCACATCAGGTGGATGCTTTTGTCTGGGGTCTACTATGATTTCATGGTTTAGCAGGGAACAGTCCAATATTGCTCTTAGCATGGCTGAAGCAAAACACATAGCAGCTTGCTCTGCTAGTTGTGAAGCCATATGGCTTCGGAAGATGATGTCAAGTTTCTTTAACCTGGAGATGGATACTACAGTGATTCTATGTGATAACTAGAGTTGTACAAAGATGACAGAGAACCCAATGTTCCACGATAGGTCGAAGCACATAGAAATCCGGTATTTCTACATACGAGATAAGATACAGATGATGATGTTTCAGTATTCCCATACTAAAGATATAGATGATGTTTCATTATTTACATACTATAGATGCAAATGATGATGCTTTCAGTATTTCTATTCTGAAGATACATATGATGATGCTTTCAGTATTTCTATACTGAAGATATGGATGATAATCCTTTCCGTATTCACATACTAGAGATATAGATGATGATAGTTCAGTATTCACATACTGGAGACACAGATGATGATAGTTCAGTATTCACATACTGAAGATGTAGATGATGATGGTTCAGATGATGATGTTACAAGATGATGATTCAACACTGATGTGTTGACGAAGCCTTTGTCTCGGGTAAAGTTCGAACACCTTCAAGACAAGCTTGGTGTTGTTCGGAAAGACCTTCCTCGAAAAGGGTAGCAATGATGTTGTGGTGGGATTGTATCATCCCTGAACTTCGGTTCAAAACGGATCCGGTGACTTCGGTACTCGAGAATGTGGTAAGGTTGTATCATCCTTGAACTTTTGTTCAGAACGGATCTGGTGACTTCAGTACTCGAGAAGGTGGTAGGTTGTATCATCCTTGAACTTTTGTTCAGAACGGATCCGGTGACTTCGGTACTCGAGAACATGGTAGGATTGTATCATCCTTGAACTTTTGTTCAGAACGGATCCAATGACTTCGATACTCGAGAACATGGTAGGATTGTATCATCCTTGAACTTTTGTTCAGAATGGATCCGGTGACTTTGGTACTCGAGAACGTGGTAGGATTGCATCATCCTTGGACTTAGTCCTAAAGTGATAGGGAGTGATTATCCCGTAATTGGATCCGGTAACTCCGGTTGTTGAGAATGTGGTGGGATTGCATCATCCTTGGACTTTCAGTCCAAAAAGTGATCCGAAGACTTTTGTCTTCGTACTGGGCATTGCAAGTTGTTGCTAATGATGATGATGTTACTGATCGAAAGATCAGAGTGTGATGATGATGATGTTGCTAATCAAAAGCGCAAAGTATGATGATGATGATGATTGTTGATCGAAAGATCAAAATGTGATGATGATGATATTGCTGATCGAAAGTTCAGAATATGATGATGATGATGATGTTGATCGAAAGTTCAGAGTATGATGATGATGATATTGTTGATCAAAAGATCAAATTATTGTTGATGATGATGATGATGATGTTGCTGATCAAAAAGTCAAAGTATGATGATGATGTTGCTGATCAAGAGATCAAAGTATTGCTGATGATGTTGCTCAAAGAATTGTTGATGACGATGATTGCTCATTGAAAAGATTGAAAATGTTGATGATGATGTTGTCGATCGAGCGGTCAAAGTGTTGTTGTTGCTGAAGACTGAAGATGAAGACTAAATGTGGAAGATGATGAAAAGCTTTCGATGATCTATAGATGTATCACCCTGATGATGCTTATGATGATGCCCTCTCTCTCCTACCGTTGTTGTTGTTGATGTTGTTGTAGAATACCCTTCTCGTTAAGGGGGAGTGTTGAATTATTGTAACTTCGAAGAATATTCTAAATATATTTTTAGTGGTCCCCGATGCTCCTATCGGGAGAATCACTTGTATTTCTTTGTACCCCTATGTTCCTATCGGGAGAATTACAAAAGGTCATGAGGAAGTCCCCTCTGTTGTAAGTCGGGTCATTAGTACCCCAGTTGTGGTTACTCAAGCCTACATAACTGAGTTAGGATTACTCGAGCCCACATAACTGAGTCAAATATTAAGTGAGCGAAAGAATATAAATAAAGAGTTGTAGCTGGAGGAGGAGGAGGATCAGTAATTTGAGTTTTACCTTTTTATCTTTTGGGGCATCTATATTGAGGAAACTTTTGCTAGGTTTTTCCCATTAGGGTTTTCCCAGGATAAATCTTTGTGTTCTTTTTGTGTGGTTGTGCTTGTCTATCTTTCAATGATCTTTTGGCTTATGCTTATGCTGTTATGATGCTAAATGCTTTAATATCTGATATAACCATTAAAAACTTAACATTTGCAGCAAAACTTCGATCTTCTTGATCTTTTGCAGCAGCACTTCGATCTTCTCGATCCTTTGCAACGGCACTTCGATCTTCTCGATCCTTTGCAGCAGCACTTCGATTTTTCTTGATCCTTTGCAACCGCACTTCGATCTAATTGACCCTTTACGTTTGTACTTCAATCTACTTCATCCTTTGCTGTTGTACTTCGATCTACTTAATCCTTTACTGTTTTACTTCGATCTACTAGATCCTTTGCTGCCACGCTACTTGCAATACACATGATCTATTTGCGGGATGATCAATCCCTATCACTTTAGGACATAAGTCCAAGGACAATGCAATCCTCCATCAGCATGATCGATGATATCGATCAGCTAAATCGTCTACAACTAAATGTAGATCTTCACCGCAACCAATGCTAGTCCCATCGTCCGTGAGGACTCATCGTAGACCATCCATACCAATAAGATTGGGACCACTCCCAAGTGAGTGTTATACTATGGTATCTACACTCACATGTAGGTATACTCTACCATGTAAGGGTATTGTCTTCCGAGCAGATCTCGACCGCATACAAAATGTCGGCCCATCGTAGAACATCCATACCACACAGGTTAGGACTACTGTTGAAATACTGAGAGGGGGGTGAATCAGTATTTGTACTATTTAAAACATTAATCAAAAGCAGGTTGTCGATCACCAATCACAACACATCATCAATGTGTATAAAGATAACACGATGCACAGTACACAATAGTTTTTAACGTGGAAACCCAAGTTCTGGGGGTAAAACCACGGAAGTCTTTTTTTTTTAAATAGTTTTCCAGAAATAACTGGAAGGAAGGAACAACTCCCTTATTATATAGACTTCAATTTTCCAGCTTCAACTGGAAGGAGGCTACGACCTGAAGGAAGCTACCACTCCCTAGTTTTCCGGTTTCCAACGAAAGGAGGCTATGACCTCCTTTCCTTGCCCCGTCCTACCACTCTGATAAGAAGAAGATTGTCAAACCTGTGAAACTGTCACACATCAAACTCTGCTGCTGATAATCTCTGCACTATAGTCACCGTCAAATCATCCATGTAGTCAATACTGTCACATCATCTTTCTGCTCATGTGATCATTGTCGTATCAAACATCAATACTACTAGTCAAGCTGCTCATCAACACTCATCAACACTGCTGGTTACTGTCAAGTCATCAAACATCAAGGTCTGAACATGTCATCATCAAGATCTACTCATCTCATCATCAAGGAGATTGCTTTATCAACAAGATTTGTGAAACATCAGTCTCTTGAATATGCCATCATGAGATATGCATTATCATCATAAAGTGTAGAAGGGTATGTACATCATAGAGTGCATCATCATAACATGCATCATCACATCATCATCATCATGTATCATATTAAGGTATACATCATAATATAATTAATCACAACTTGTACACTAATATCATTGATCATACTGCATGTACGTGTATACTTGTACACTGCTGTACACTTACTGATCTCTGTATATCCCAATCACTGATCTCTTCATAAACAACTGTACACTGATATCATATATACATATTCTTACTGTATATACACTTGTCTGTACACTATATACACTTGCATTCAATAAATATACTTACATTCTACTGTACACATACATTCTTCACATCACATTTGTTTATATATCACTGTATAATCAGATACTTGTTCATACTCAATCCATACTATGTGCATCAATTGTAAATACTGTTCAAACATACCTTGGGAAAATACTACAAATGTTGACTGTGTACAGCAAAAGAAGGGCTCGCATCCCAAACCTTGGACTATGAGAGGTCTTTGCTGTAGATGATGATACAAAAATGGACTGTGCGTTTACTGTAGAAGACCATCAACCTTGACTGTTCTAGATCCGGGAATTGTATCAAGATATTTTACCCAAAAATTTGTTTAAAGTCTGGATATCTCTGTTGTAACCCCACCGAAATCCTTCCTCAAACCAGCGAATACAAACTCAGTCCTTGCACCCAAAAATATGACTGTTAAAAGGGATCTCTTGCTGTTGTTTTAAAACTTCCTCTGCTGCCCACAAACCGTTCTCTTCCTCAGCGAAAAATCCAGAGTAATCCTTCCTCAAACCAGCGAATACAAACTCAATCCTTGCACCCAAAAATATGACTGTTAAAAGGGATCTCTTGCTGCTGTTTTAAAACTTCCTCTGCTGCCCACAAACTGTTCTCTTCCTCAGCGAAAAATTCAGAGTCCAAACTCTTACAAAACAGTGCGTTACTTTTTTTCTTTTTAAGTGACAAAGTTTTCGCCCTATATATACTCCAAAACAAAACAAAAACGTGAGATAAAGCAGGGCCGACTTTATTGGAGGTTCAAGTAAATTATTTAAAATTGAAAAAATTTTAGGCTGAGTTTTAGGAGGGGTTACAACATCTTTAAACTTTAAATTAATTACTAAAAAACTTTAACTTTTTATTAATTTAAAACAAAGTTTCAAATCACCATTTAGTGGCGTCGATCTTCTTTAAAGGTGAAATTAAAGTATTTTAATATTTAAATGTTAAACACTTATCCACTTAAAAGGTTAAGTGGTGATGGAACCGACTTTTTTAAAGGAGAAGTGAAACTTTAATAAAAAGTAACTTTATTTGAGGGAGTTTTAAATTAAAAATAATTTGACCTTTAACTTAATTTAATTTTATTATAAGGTAACTTTATTAAAAGGAAAATTAAAATTAATTTGATCTTTAACTTGATTTAACTTTTAATAAAAAGAATTGTTTTATTTATTAAATATTTTAATGTTTTAGTTTAATATTACCTTTAAAACATGTCTTAATGCAAGAGGTCTTTTATTAATGTTTTAAGACTTGTTTTGACTTTAAAAGTACTTCAATGTTGGAGATGAAGGGTTTAAATTCAATCTTAATATTGTTTTGAATATGTTTTAATGCTTATAAGTTATTACTTATTTCAAGTTGGGGCATCTTTGTATAAGTTGGGGTAATACTAGTGTTTTAAGGACAAGGCATTGGGTGAATTTTAGGGAACAAAAGTAAGGGGTTTTAGGGACTTTAGTTAGGTCAACAAGGTTGCCACATGCTTTATAAACACGACCATCAAGGTGTGGGGGTGCCTAGGCTTCTCCTAGGGTATCATGACCTCTATCAAACGCAAATGGCTACTGAAATGGTCATTTGGACTCTTACAACTTTTTCAACTCACCAAGGACACAATCTAAGACAAAAGGGCGTGGTTGTGGTACTGGGAAACCATAAGACAACTTAGGGGTACTTGAACACTTTACAGGGCTTTTGGCAATGTACCAAGGGCTCCAAGGGCTTCAGACTTGGGCTTGGACAAAGTCAAAAGGTCTCCTTAGACACTGACACTTACTCAACCCTCAGAGGCTCCTCAAGGGGCACCAAGACACACTAACATACACCTGTTGGCATCAATGACAATTTAGTCAACAATCTCCCCCTTTGTCATTGATGACAACTCCAAAACTCCCCTTCAAATGAGCTTCCTTTGTCCACAGATCTCCCCCTTCGATCATGCCTCTTTTACCTACCCTGTTCAACTTTTTTTTTCTCCCCCTTTGGCATCAATGGCAAAGGGTACTTCTGCCATGCTCCCCTTGTCATATTGTAGTGTTGTTGAAGATAGGGGAATTCAATTAGGAGATAATATGACTCCCATTTTTTCTCCGAGGTACTCAAAAGTCTCTCTTGGAAGAGGCTTAGTAAAAACGTCTGCAACCTGTTCTTTTGTCCCGATATATTCCAACTTGATATTCTTTTCTGTGCCCTGTTCCCGAAGAAAGTGAAACTTGATTGGAATGTACTTGGTCTTGGAATGCATAACTGGATTCTTGGAGATACTCATGGCACTCGTATTGTCACATAGAATAGGAATTGGTTCATTACATGTCACGTGTATGTCTTGCAAGGTTTGCTTCATCCAAAGAATTTGAGTACAAGAAGCTGTTGCTACTATATATTCTGCTTCTACGGTTGATAAGGACACTGAAGACTGCTTTTGCTTGACTAAGATACGAAACAACCACCTAAAAAGAAAGTTGTTCCACTAGTGCTTTTTCTATCGCCAACACATCCTACCCAATCTGCGTCTGAATATGCTATCAATGTCAGATCATTCCCTTTTGGATACCTAACTCCAAAATCCAAAGTTCCTTTGAGATACCTGAAGATCCTTTTAACTGCTATAATGTGAGTTTCCTTTGGGGCAGCTTGAAATCTTGCAACTTGTCCAACAGCTTGCATCACATCTGGTCTGGAGGTAGTTACATATAGTAGACTACCAATCATTGACCTATAGAGCCTTTGATCAACTTCCTTAGATTCATCGTCTTTGCTTAGCTTACAACCAGTGATCATAGGGGTACTCACAAGTTTACAGTCTTCCATCTGGAATTTCTTCAACATCTCCTTAATGTATTTTGTCTGGGTAATAAAAATGCCTTTTGTTCTTTGAGATATCTGGAGTCCCAAGAAGAAGGTCAATTCACCGAGTAATGACATTTCAAACTCTTTTTGCATGTCCTTAGCAAATTGTTGACTCAGTGAATCATCATCACTTCCAAATATGATATCATCAACATAAACTTCAATGATGAGTATGCTGTCATTGTCTTGTTTGATGTACAAATTGCTATCTGCACTTCCCCTCTTAAAGTTTTGTTGCAGTAAGTACCTGTCCAATCTGGAGTACCAAGCTCGTGGAGCTTGCTTTAGTCCATATAAGGCCCTTTTGAGCCTACATACATAGTCCTCATTTTCTAAAAGTTGAAATCCTTCTGGTTGTTCGATATGGACTTCTTCTTCCAATTCCCCATTTAGAAAGGCTGATTTTACGTCCATCTAATACACTTTGATGTCTTTGGAGCAAGCGTAGGCCAATATCATTCTGATAGCTTCCATTCTGGCAACTGGTGCATATGTTTCTTCAAAGTCTATTCCTTCGATCTGAGCATAACCCTTACAAACCAATCGAGCCTTATTTCTGATAACTTGTCCATCTTCATTCATTTTGTTTCTGAAAACCCATTTTGTGCCAATAACATTTTTGTTACATGGTCTCGGAACAAGTTCCCAGGTTCCATTCTTCTCGATTTGATCTAGTTCTTCTTCCATAACTTTAACCCATTGTTCATCTGTACTGGCCTCTGCAAAAGTTCCAGGTTCAGTTGTAGACAAAAGAGAGAAGTGTACCTACTCATTTCTTTCGGATTGTCTTCTTCTAGTTCCTATTCCGGCATCCTTATCACCAATAATTTGATTTGATGGATGATTCTTCTGGTACCAGTTCTTAGGTGATAGATGATCTTTTTGTTCTACTTGTTCGACAATTGGTTGATTCAGTTCTTCATCTTCCGTGAGTTGCTCTTCATCTTCATCTAGTTGTTCTTCCACTTTAATTTTCTTCACACCTCTTTTCTTGGAACCTTTCTCTTCTTTATCGTCTGATTCTTCTGAGTCTTCTCTGGATGATGTTAGTCTTCCTTCAACTATCTTCACGTTAATGCTTTCAATAACTTTGTCTAATCTTAGATTGTAGCATTTGTAAGCTTTCCTTTTGGATGAATATCCAACAAATATGCCCTCATCTACTCGAGAGTCAAATTTTCCAATCTTCTTATCTTCTCTTTTCATGTAACACTTGCTTCCAAAGATTCTGAAGTGTTGTACACTTGCTGCTCTTTCGGCCCATAACTCATAGGGAGTTTTATCATTTTTGTTTCTGAGTAATCCTCTGTTTAAGATGTGTACTGCTGTATGAACTACATGTCCCCAAAATTTGTCATTTAACTTGGATTCATTCAACATGGTTCGAGCCATCTCCATTACTGATCTATTCTTTCTTTCAGCAACTCCATTTTGCTGAGGTGTTCTGGCTACTGAAAATTGTCTCTTTATTCCATGCTCTTCACAGTACTTGTTGAATTCATCAGAAGTGAATTCTCCACCGTTGTCAGATCTAAGACACTTGATTCGTGACCCGGTTTCATTCTCGACCAGTTCCTTTAACGTTTTGAAACATCCAAATGCTTCTGATTTCCTGTTGAGAAGACATACCCATGTCATCCTGGTATAGTCATCAATGAGTAGCATGAAGTATTTTTCACCATTCAATCCTTTGCTTTTGGTTGGTCCACATAGGTCAGTGTGAACAAGCTCCAAAGGTTTTGTAGAAGAATCCTCTTTCGTCTTAAGATGCACTCTTGTTTGTTTTCCATGTTGACACTGTTCACATACAGAGTTAGCAGGTTTTGTGACTTCCAACATATTTCGAACTGCTTGGGTTTTGTAGATTTTGACCAAATTGTCAAAATGTATATGCCCCATTCTTCTGTGCCAAAGCCAGCTTTCATCTTCTTTTCCCGAGTGACATTTTTCGGACTCAATCTCATCTAACACGTATATGTTGTTTGGAGTCCTAGTGGCTGTGGCTAATAACTTCCTGTTGCTGCCGCAACCTTTCTCCCCGATTTTAGTTTTCACTTAAACTCTGGGACCCCTCCTCATCATTATTTGCTTGGATTGATTGTTAAAAGCTTGGCACCCTCGAGCATAGCTGTTCGTTTTGAAGTTGAATGCCCACCTTTTTTGTTTGCTTCGGCTAGTTTTGTTTGAGTCACGCGTTCTGTTTTAATACCCATAAAGCATGAAAATTTGCCTTAACGAAGAAGTTTGATTTTTTGGCCGCAATTGGGCCTTAGTGCTGTCGGTTTTCTCTTTGGATCGGGCCTCTTCCGGAAGATGCTGAGCCCAAACTCGCCCGCCGTTGCGGCTCCTCGATCAAACTGTCCACCCGATTGAAGTTTCA
>LPNX011226045.1:281720-438088 GCA_001517045.1 Pseudotsuga menziesii | reverse complement strand
GTTGAGCAAAACCCCCCATGTTCTAGCCACCCATTATCAAGATTGAGAATTACTAAGTTATTATGCCAATACATAAATTTGTTATAGTAACAAACACATGGATTGTTATGTCATTAAATAGCTTTCTAGGTCACTTTAAAATGGCGACAATCTCTTACTAATATGGTAATTCAACACATGCACAATATATGCTTTATCAAATTATAAATAAAATGGTTAATACTTTCAACATACAAATAATGCCATTAGATAAATTAATAGGTAAGAAATATTAATACAAATTACAAATTATAATAATAAAATAATGTAAATAATCTAAGTTTAAGCCTAGGAAGATATGCTTCAACTTAATATAAATTTGATTTTATATAGCTTATAATGATAATATTGTAAAAAAATGGTGAATATATAGATTGAAATGAGTGAATTAAGTAATTTTTTGGTTTTTCATTTTTTGAAAACTCAATCTTGTTGAAGTTCTAAATTCTAGATCCGTACTCGACAATACATATAAAGGGAAGAAAATAAAATAGAGTATGACCTAGTTTTCCATGTTGTTGCATGTGTATATGTTACTAATTTTTTTTCTAGTCAATATTCTAAATATGATTAGGGGTAGTGTCCTCATCCACAAGTTCAATATTACAGTGACTATATGAGCTAATAATTTTTCATGGTATTAGAGGTTTCAGCCAATTCCTAGGCATTTCCAGTTCTTGTTGTTTCTTGAAGTTGAGAAAAAATCCCCATGTTCTAGCCACCCATTATCAATATTGGGAATTAATAAGTTACTATGCCAATACATAAATTTGTTACAGTAACAAACACATTTACTGCTATATCATTAAATAACTTTGTAGGCCACTCTAAAATGGAGACAATCTCTTACTAATATGGTAATTCAAAGCATGCACAATATATGCTTTATCAAATTATAAATAAAATGGTTAATAATTTCAACATACAAATAATGCCATTAGATAACTTAATAGGTAAGAAATTTCTTGCAACATCTATTGTTCATGAGATGAGGTAAACCTTGATCAACTCAAATATTAATACAAATTAAAAAATTATAATAATAAAATAATGTAAGGAATCAAGTTTAATATTAGGAAGATATGCTTCAACTTTATATAAATTTGATTTTATATAGCTTATATTGATAATATTATAAAAAAATGGTGAATATAAAGATTGAAATGAGTGAATTAAGTAATTTTTTGGTTTTTCATTTTTTGAAAACTCAATCTCGTTGAAGTTCTAAATTCTAGATCCCTTGTATAATTCCAAATTTAATGAAATATGTGTTAATTGTTGATGTTGAATAAATTTATTATTTTCTTTTCCTCTCTCTTCCTCTAATTGAAGTAGATCATTTATCCTATGATCTAATGAAGAAAAATATCACATTGTACATATTGAACTAGTTTAAGGGAAGGAAAATCTACATTAGGAGGTGAAATAGCTTATTTTCCATAAACATGATTATAAGGTGAATTACCAAAGGAAAAATTAGGACTTAATATATCTTCCCATAAATTATTAATCAATTGTGTGCGCCAATTTTTATGATTTCTTGCTAGAGTTCTCTTAAGGATTTTAATCAAATCCATGTTAGTGGATTCAACTAAACCATTTCCCTGAGCGTAATAATTAGCTAAGTACTCAAGTTTTAAGCCTTTGTCTAATGAAAATGGAGTAAGGTCAACAAAATAAAAATATGATGCATTGTTAAAAAATAATAATTTAAGAACACCAAACCTGGTTATAATGTTGGTTTGAAGGAAGTAAATCACTTGAATGGTGTTGACCACTTTTAGTGGGACTGCTTCTACCATTATTGTGAATTAATCTTTAGTAGTTAGAATGTAATTATGTTGCATAGAGGATGGAGGGTTGATTGGACCAAAAATATCCAATCCCCAATACGGAAATGGAACATCCATAACAATTGGTTGAATAGGGACTGCAAGTTTCTTAACTCTTCCAGTAGCCTTTTGAAAATATTCACGTTTTGATGCAAATGCATGAGCATCCTTCAATAGGGTTATCCAATAGTATCTATTGGCCTGGAAAAGGGGCATAAGAAGGAAGTTCATGCATGCAACCAAAGAAAATGTGCCGTGTGCACGATAGAAGCAAAGGAATATCGCAAAGCACAAAAAGGGTCCACAAAGGTGGAACAGAGAGGTGCGCAGAAAAATAAAGGCAAACGCGGAAGTGCGCAAGGGGAAAACTGCCGAAAAGCAACAGAAGCAGAATCCAGATCATGGCCATGTCAGATGGTGTAATCCTACAGCTACGCACATATGAGAAGATATTTGTTATTTAGGCCGATAGTGCCTTGTGTCAAGTCATGATCACCACAACTATAACTAGAGGGGTGGATAATGGTGACAACTAACAGACTAATGGGATGCATCTGGCTCTACGTGGACATGTAGATTAGTATAAATAGGAGGGATGCAATTGTTAGAAGGTTGGTTTGTGAGGTTTTCGTTGATCCATGTTCAGTTTTCAGTAGTAGTTTGTTATTCAGTGGTTATCAATGGAGGGGGATGACGGTTATGTGGTAATGTCATAGCGATCAGAAGATTAGTAGACTTAGGAAGAGTATGGTAGCATTAGAGGGGTTGTTGAGCTGCGGATCTGACTGCAGTGTAAGCACACCACTAGGAGTAGGAGTAGAGTAGAAGAGAAAATGAGAGAGCATGAGAACTATGAGTCTGAACTTAAAGACATATCTCAAGATCAGTCTGCATCTCGCAGACTACAAGGTGCTATATCCTTTCTCATGACAGATGAAGAGCACCTTGGCGGTTTTTCCCAGATGGGTTTCCACGTTATTTCTTGTGTCTAAATGAATGGTTGATGTGGTGAATGTTTATGTGATTGATTACTAGTTGATTTCCATTTAATGTTAGATGTGTTTTAGTCTCTGTTAGTTTCTTGAAATTGGTAAATGGATGAAAAGAATGCCTTACTGACTTGAAACTATACATATATCATTCTATATAGTTTCAGTTATGAATCTTGACTTAAGTTGTAGATTCAATTAACGTGAATCAGCTGCGCCACACGAGTTGTGCCAACTCTGAGGTGGAAACAAAAGTCAATTCACATGCAATGACATACAGTTGTGCTCAGTCACGCAGAATCAACTCCTCTGTCCAGCCATCATGCTTCCTTCATTGAGATCCTTGGCTGTGAGCTAAGGGAATATACTTCCCCGACAATCGCAGAAACATGGTTCCAGTGGTTACCCATCTCTGAGATGTCTTAGGTGAGACTGTGCCTGCTTCGCAGGTGTTGCTGATGGGGCTTGCTTTATCGGGCTGGTATCTCGGGTAGTTTTTGGATCGGTGGGCTACGCAGAAAATGGGCCGCGTGAGTGGGGAAAAGTGGCCAACAAATGGTTCCGCTGTCGAGACCTTTTGATTAAATTGGGGAGATGTTGTGGCACCCAACGAAGGAGGGGATAGAAGACTGGTTGGATGCTAAAATGGTGGTGTTTGCGCAGGAAGACAGCGCAAGAAAATGGTTCAGCGCAGAAATATGGTTAGATGAATATATTTACTTTGATATTCATGAGATATTCTTTGCTGAGTTCCTCATTCTACTACATGAATGGTTGGTAAGATTTGCATCTAGACAGACCAAATTCTAGACAAGGGAGATTAGTGAGTGGAGAGACCAATTGGTTCAGGAGGTAACTAGTGTAAGTAATGTTGTGTCTAGAACTGTTGATTTTTGGGTTGATAGTATATTGCAAGGGTATATTACTAAGTTTGCAGTAGATACTCATTAGAGGAAATTTGGGGTCTAAAATGGGCCTTATAAGAAAATGCGCCAACAATAAATTTCGTGAGTTGGAATTCAAGAGCCAATAGAATTTCAATAAAATGAGTCAACCATAATGGTTGAATTGACATATTTGTCATAAAAGAAAACTACATTTTTTGTTTGTATTTTCGACATATCTCCTTGTGTTTTTACTCAAATTTCAAGTGGGAGAGCTCGTTGGATGCGAAATTCAATTCCATATCCAACGAGTACCCACACTGCATACTTTTGATGGACCCCACAACCCCAAAAACAAGAAATACCTGAAAAAACATGATGATGATGTCATCATCACATTTTTTCAGGTATTTCTTTTTTTGGGGGTAGCAGGGTCTATCAAAAGTATGTAGTGTAGGTACTCGTTGGATGCAGAATTGAATTCCGCATCCAACGATCTCTCCCGCTCAGAATTTGAGTAAAAACATAGGGAGATATGTCAAAAATACAAACAAAAAAATAGTTTTTTTCATTCTTCCTCCAAAATTAATAACTATTATTTTATTATTTTAACTATTATTTTGTTATTTTCCTTAGGGGCCCATTTTAGACCTCAAATTTCCTCTAATGATAACTTCATATAGTTAGTCTAAAATAAATTTCTTCCAAGGACCACGAAGGAGATACTTATTGAGTATAAGTACATGGATAAAATTACTTGCTTATGAGAAGGGTCTTTGGCACTTGGATAGTTGAGTCATGCATCTAGGAGGGTGTTATGTTGCTAACAAATAGGTAAGAACATGGGGAAGAGTGCATGGAGATGTTCCCTAGAAGAACAGAACCTGAACTCGAGGTTGGAGTCCTAAGGAGTGGGAGAAGATTCAGATCAAGAAAGAGAAGGAAAACCGAAAGGGGCCGATGGAATCCTAGATTGTTCGAAGGAAGTGAACATGAACTTCATTCATGCAAAGAAGAGGAAGACTATAGCCCCATTAGAGGAAATTTCAACTCAAAATGGGCCTTTTAATTTTTATTCAAATTCCATGTCATCATGTGTTAGCCAATGAAATTGCTTTAAATTTGAAATACCGTATAGGTCTTAAACACTTTTTTAATATAAATTTGGGGATAGCTATCATAAAAAAAACTATTTTTTGTTTGTTTGTATTTTTGACATATCTCCCTGTGTTTTTACTCAAATTTCAATCAGGAGAGCTTGTTGGATGCGGAATTAAATTCCGCATCCAACGAGTACCCACTCAGCATACTTTTGATGGACCCCGCTACCCTAAAAACAAGAAATACCTAAAAAAAGGAATGGTGACATCATCATTCTATTTTTTCAGGTATTTCTTGTTTTTGGGGTAGAGGGGTCCATCAAAAGTATGTCGAGTGGGTACTCGTTGGATGCGGAATTTAATTCTACATCCAACGAGCTCTCCTAATCGAAATTTGAGTAAAAACACAGGGAGATATGTCAAAAATACAAACAAAAAAGTCGCTGTTTTCTTTTCTTCCTCCAAAATTAATAAATATTATTTTATTATTTTAACTATTATTTTAGTAGTTCATTTCAGGAGGCCCATTTTGAGTTGAAATTTCCTCTAATGGATACTGGAAGTACTTGAATATCTCGATAGATCTAACGAGACATCGAGGTCAGAGCAGAATTATATAACACCGACAATATCTCCCGAGATAAGATCTAGAGTTTCATCCCCTAAAAGGACCTCTAATACAGATAGAAATAGCCTTGAAACTAGTGTGCAAGAAGGTGCAACTCATTTGAAACCTGTCTCAGAGAGACTAAATGCCAACCCAATGGCTGTGACAGATGTTCGGTTACCTACATTTAATGGAAATGGAATGGAAGACCCTGAACAATATTGGTTCCCATTTGAATCTGTGTGGATGGTATGTTTGGTCCATGGCGTCGACGTCAAGAAGGCGGAGATGATCATGACCTTAAGGGGTCACACCCTGGATTGGTTCATGAAATTTTGTGTCACACCAGCTAGAACACCACAAAATACCTTGGAGGAAATTTGAGCTACGATGATCTCTGAGTTTAGAAAACCCAAATCAGAGTCACAATGTATTACTGAGATTAAGGAGATTAAACAAGCTCTAGCAGAAACTGTGTGGCATTTTGATCAAAGATTTAAGATGATGATGGCCAAAGTAAGCTTCCAGGATGTCTGATCTATAGAATAAGGAGTGGTTTATTGCTGCTCTACCACCACACATCCGCAGACTGTTGATGCAACAAAAGATTGAGTCACAGACAAAAGAATTGGAGCTAGCGATGAAGCTAGAGGCCTCGCCTATTGGTGATGGTGCCGTAGGAATGGTACAGATTTAGTCGCAACTAGCCAACCTCATGATACAAATTCAAGATATCAAGAACAACAAAGAAGAACAAGAGGACTTGTGGTGCACAAAATGTAGAACGGACGGACACACCAAGGATAACTATCTGACCTTCATGAATTATGTCACATCTGGTGCACCTAACCCATTAAACGACCAAGGGATACCATGGTGTCATATATTCCAGTCAAGAGGCCACCATGGTGACAAATGTGTGTATTTTCAAAAATTTATAATTACCCCTGCAAACTTATTCTGTAAATTTTGTAAATCGGTAGGACATGAGGAAAAAGACTGTAGAGCATACCATCTCTTGAAAGAAAAAACAATTGATACATACTTAATGAAAAATGAGGGGTTCCATCAGGTTGAGAGGGAACAAGCCTCGTATCAACCTGTGTAGTTCCTAGCTAATCGGTACCAACAGCTTTATGCACTTCAGCAGCCATATGCACATCAAAACCCCTATAAGCAAAACTACCAGTAGAACCAGTACCCACCGCAACAAATACACCCCCAAGGAAGGGGTTGTGAAAACTTTAGAGGATGAGGTGGCAGAGGGGGATTTGGTAGGAGGAGAGGTATAGTTACATGCTATAAGTATGGACAACTAGGTCACTTTTCTAGAGATTGTTTAGAGCCTGCAATAACATGCTCATATTGTAAGGGACAAGACCATAATGTTGAACAATGTCCTCAACTGATTGCAAAGTGGAAAGAAAGGACTGTTGCTGAACCCAAACCCCCTCCAAACCTAAACCTGAATGCAAATGCAAATGTTCAAATGATCATGGCTGAACCGAGAGACCCAAACATTGCTTCCATAACTAGAGGAGGTATGACGACTGGAGTAGAACAAGATAACTCGCAAGAACAACTGTAGCCACAAGGGAGGCCGACGGTGAAGAAAAAGGAATCACTAAACAACCAGAAATAGAAATAAATATTCTAGGATGTGCAATCAGACTTCATAATCCCTGATGTACCATCAAATTCAACTGAATTCAAGTACATGCCTGAACGATTCCATCACCTATTGTAGAAGAAGGCTTCACCTGAGGTTAGTAAGATGAGACCTCTTCCATCAAGTTGTTTGATGCTAATCCAAGATAAAGATTCTATTGTAGAGCTACAAGCAATAATAGATGAGATCCCTGTAGACCCAAAAACTGAGAAGAAGGTTAACCAGGTGTGACGAAAATGTAATACTGGCTGCGAATTGAGAATGAATGCATAGATCGGTGATTATGACATGGACAATATCATTTTAGATCTGGGGTTAGATGTCAATATCCTAACGCGCCAGACTTGGGAAATAATGGGCAAGCCGTGCTTCGACTGGTCTCCTATCTAGCTGGGTCTTCCCAATCAGGAGAAGGTACTACCCATTGGACTATTGAGCAATGTCATTGTCGATTTTGAAGGATTGATCACATATGCAGACTTTGAGGTCATCAACATTGTGGATGATACAAATCCTTATCGTACTCTCCTAGGGATATATTGGGCTATAGACAATCAAACAATTATAAATTTCAAAAAAAGGATCCTCTCCTTTGAAGATGAGGAAATGAGAGTAGTCTCGCCCATTGATCCATTTAAGGGAAAAAGATATGTTGATCATGTTTATAATGAGGGGAAGGCTGACTATCTCGATCAAATCTACAATGTTACAACTATGCATGAAGATCATATCAATCTGATGAGAGATGGGAACCTAAGTTGGAAGTGTGCAAGTTCATGTATGTCTGATTCAGGGGAGGCTTTAGATAATTGGCAAAATAGATTACATGAAGTCTCCATGAGAAGGTGTGCAAGAGTTACAAGGTATGTGCGACGGGTGGAGACTGAGTCAAGGGAGTTACCCACATATGAGAGTTTCATATACACTTTGGATGTGGCACCCAAGACCTGCGATAACTCTAAGCAGCTGTGACAAGGAACCCAATAGGTTACGGATATAGTTCTAAATGTTGACAAACACCATACAATTCATGATACAGTACAGAAAGAAAAAGGGGGTATAGTCGAGAAGATCAACGATGCTAATGCTCACCAACACAGTGCAACTACTCAGCCAGAAAATATACAAAGGGACGTAGAAGATAACCCAACTAATTTCAACAGGCCAAAAATAGTTGAACTAAGTAAATATCACAGAGTAATACAAAAGCACTTACAGGATGAAGCAGTTGTACAAATTGCAGATCTCCTATAGGGATACCAAACCCTCTTCCCTTTCAACGACACCAAAAACAATGAATTGTGGAAGACTTAGAGAGGATGAAGATACCTTTACGATTACAGACTAATCCAACTCAACAACAGGTGCCTACATGACATTATCAATATATCAGGGTGAAGCCATCCATAGAAGGAAGACTTATCCTACACTATGACAGTAGAGTATTCGCACACCCACATAAACTAAAGGCAACTTGGTTAAGACCATATACCATCGCACAAACTATGGATATAGGCATAACACAACGCCATAAAAGTTGATGGTACCCATGTTGTGATTTTGGTAAATGACAGTTGCCTGAAACCTTACTACGACATGAGTAAAAAAAAAATTGAAAATTTGAAATTTTTGAATTTTGGAGGCAACCATAGCGTCACGTGTGCATAACAAGCAGGTAGAAATAAAGGAAAAAGTTGTGCAGACATGATGAGGCACATTAAAACCACCAACAAAATGGTTATGAAGCAAGTGATGGCAAGTCCAAGACAACTAGCAAGTACTGACGTACCGTTAAATGCATCAAGATTCAACGGAGATATGGCGCTTGAAACTGGATAGCGCTGCAGCCGGATCAAGTGTGGGGAACTCTCTAATGGTGGCCATCCATCTCATCCGCACGTGCTCACAACTATCCATCCCCCAAAATGGTGACGCCGATAATCATAGCATATCTAAGAAGGAAATACGGTACACAAGGTGAGGGTCTTGTCCTCATAATGCAACTGGATAAGCCTGCATGGAAGATGACCCAATGCTCTTCCTATAAGATCGAGGTTCACTTGCACCAAGCATACATCACTGTGTTGTGCTGCTCAGCCACCAGATGTAGTTACAAATGAGTTGGGAAGTGTATTTCTGAGTAGCCTTGAGAGCTAAAGTTGTTGTTGCAGCTCTCAGCATGTCGGGTGTATCCAAAGACAGCAAGAAGGAATATGTTGATAGTCACCCAGTTACTTCAACCCATTGACAAGCCTCCGATGAAGTCATCCTTGGCTATTAGTAGATCAGTAGAGTAGCAACCCTATCAAAAACACTAGAGAAGACTCTAGTAGGGACCAGAGACCCAGCCCATTTTGACAAGATCTGTGGGGTCCGAACCAGAGTCCCTCTCGTCTTTCACAAATTCTGTAGGCTTGGAAGGAAGCTGCAGTTTCCACCCATCTAGGTGGGGTCTGTAGCTCTTAGTAGATTGAGGGAGGGCCAATGGGGAAGTGTTGGATTGTACTCTATGCTTCTCAGGTGAAATTTGTCAAAGTTTGGAAAATCACTCAGCTCCACCACCCTGGATAGCAAGGCTTGTCCAGTTTTCAATATGGACAAGTATTCAAAGTTCATATCTATGGAAAAAAGGGTGGTGAAGAACAAGCTGCAGAAGAGAGGAACTCGAAGAAGAGAAGCAAAAGAACATGCCGCAACAATCCAAAGCAACCACACATCAAACCCCAGGAACATGAGAATGATGGAAGAGCCAAGGCCACTCGGATTTCTATGTCGGAATAGGACACTAACCACCCTTGGTGAAATTGGAGGCGGACTATGACAATATTATGAGAGAGTCCCAGAGCAAATACAACATTCCTCTCGCAGGGATCTTGGTATCAATAAGAAGCGCATAAGATTAACTTGTCTTCTCACATGAACTCTGAAAGTGGATCCTCCATTACCTATCCTCTAATGGTGCCAAGAAACAAGCTATATCAGTGTGCTTACCCCGCAACACACTTAAGTCTGTGAAAAAGTTTCCTTGAAAAAAAAAATAAAAAATTTCAAAAGATACCACGCAGGTCGAGCTGCTCATATGTCCCTTGTTTCATGGCTCGAGACGAGCCATAGGTGAGTTTTGTGTGCCTATTGGCCTGGGAAAGGGGCATACGAAGGAATTTCAGAAGCACGTAACCAGGGAAAATGTGCCGCACGTGTGATAAATGAAAAGGAAGATCGCGAAGGATGAAAAGGGCCCGCGAAGGTAGAACAGAGAGGTGCGTGACAAAGGAAAGGCAAGTGTGAAAGTGCGTGAGGGGAAAACAACTAGAAATTGACAGATGTAGAATCCATATCATGGCTGTATCAGACGACGTAAGCCTACAGCTATGGACGTATGAGAAGCTATTTGTAAGTCAGGTCGATAGTGCCTCGTGTCAAGTCATGATTACCATAGCTGTAACCAGAGTGGTGGATGATGGTGATGGCTAACTAACTGCTGGGATGCAGTTCGCCCTACGTGGCCATGTAAATTAGTATAAATAGGAGGGATGCAATGATTAAAAGGTTGGTTTGTGAGGTTTTTGTTGATCCCTGTTCAATTTTCAGTAGTAGTTTGCTATTCAATGGTAATCCATGGAGGGGAATACCGGTTATGTGGTAACGTCATAGCAATCAGAAGAGGAGTAGACTCAGGAAGAGTATGGTAGCATTAGAGGGGCTGTTGAGCCATGGATCTGAGTACAGTGTGAGCAGACCCCAAGGAGTAGGAGTAGAGTAGAAGAGCGAACCAGAGAGCATGAGAAATATGAGTCTAAACTTAAAGACATATCTCAAGATCATTCTGCATCTCACAGACTGTAAGGTGCTATATCCTTTCTCATGCCAGATGAAGAGCACCTTGGTGGTTTTTCCCATATGGGTTTCCACGTTATTTCTTGTGTTTGAATGAATGGTTGATGTGGTGAATGTTTATGTGATTGATTACTAGTTTTTTTTTCGTTTAATGTTAAATGTGTTTCAGTATTTGTTACTTTCTTGCAATTCGTAAATGGATGAACATAATGCCTTGATGACTTGAAACTGTACATATATCATTCTGTATAATTCCTGTTATGAATCCCAACTTAATTCATAGAGTTGATTGACATGAATCAGCTGCTCCACACGAGTTTCTACAGCTGCGAGGTGGAAAGGAAAGTCAAGTCACGTGCGATGACATACAGTTTTTCTTAATCGCACAGAACCGACTCCCCTATGTAGCTGTTACCACCTAAGTTGTACTTAGTGGTTTTTATCAAGTGAGCATGGTGAACCAGACAGGGTTAACTTGTTTGGACTTCAAAAGACCTGTGGAAGTACTTCTGGGAAGTGCTTGTTGTACTATATCACATGTTCATAACCCATGAGGGAGTTGTAATAAATGTTCTAGCATGATAGTGTCTGTAAAAGACTCGGTCTCTTATGCTTCATGTGTCAATCCGATCAGCCCAGGGTGTTTTTTCCCTTGGTTATTATTGGTTGTTGAATAAATGACTTATAATTTCTGAGTTTTTCACTCCATACCTCCAAAGTTGGGGTGGTCGGCTTGGCATTTAGGCCTATTGAGGTTATTCGAGTCTATGTGTCAATGTATAAACATGCTAGACATCATTTTTGAGCCATATGAACATGTCTAAGTCCCCCTAGGTGTTTTTCAATTTTTCAATTTTTTAGTTTTTTCAGTGTTTTTTATTAAAATTTAATTTTTCCAAAACTTAGGCTATTTTTTAATAGTTTAATTAGAAAATTTGATTTTGTAATAAAAGTGGGCCAAATAATCAGTTTCAGTCATGTAGGTGCTCATTTTCAAGCTAAGAGCACCATGTAAACCCATGGTCCCACTGTTTCCTAGTTTTGAGTGATTTTCCATCACTCAGGTCAAAAGCCCCAAAAATCAATTATTGATTATTTTAATTAATAAATTGATGAATAATGGAGAAAATCCAAAATCATAAATCAATGGATTCTCAGCCGATTTGATTGAAATCAGTCAGATCTGAAGCAGATTGACTGAATCTGAAAAATCCTTGACTGAAGGAGGTGATCAAATCAGATCCAGAGTTGATCTTGAGCATCCTTTATGGGGAATTTCTCCCTCCCTCTCTCCTCAACATGTTTTTGGCTCATTTGGATGAATTTTGGTGGATGCTTTAGTCAACAGGTTGAGGTGTCAGTTAGATCAGCCCCCCGATTAACAGTTGCACTCAGTGAGACTCAGATCTGGCTCAGCTAGACACAGATCAGGAATTAATGGACTCTCCATCAGCTGATTTCATCTGATTCCATGAAGATTTGCGCCCCCCCTGGGCTGGATCTCCTGTATTTTGTATATATCCAGGAACAACCTCCTCTTCCAAGCTAGTTAGAACTGGGATTGAGGTGCTGCTGCTACTGTATTGTTGTAATTCTTCATTTGAAATAAAGAAAATATTTGGAGGCAATACAATGTGGTGCCATTACATGTGTGGATGATTATTGCCATTGTTTTACTGAGGTAACCTGTATCTGTGGTCATTTTTTGCTAATTTCTTGTAGATCTGTGGTTAAGATTGGTAATTAGCTTATTACAATTTTGATAGGAAAGGTGTTGTTCAATAAGTTTATTGACTGTCACTCTCCTTTGATGCATGTTTATAGATCTAGATTTAGCATGTCCTATAAGCTTATATGCATGTTATCTTGAATCTCTTTGTATGTACTAATCAGATCTCACAAGTTTCTTGGCAAGTTCGTTGATTTCAGCTGAGTTCCAGGCTCATACTTTGGAGAGGATGCTGATATATTTTGTTTCTTCATTCTCTTCAAAACATTCCAAAAGGCACAGTCCCTCGACATTCCACCCGAAAGCTCCACTGTGGATCTTCAAGGAAAACAACACTTTTCTCTTCTTCTTCCTCCCTCAAAATCAACACTTTACCCGGTTACTTTTTCAGTTCATAGATGTGATTTCATTTGGATCTATTTCATCAAAGTAAAATATACATAGATACGATATTTCATAGCTCATATCCTAGATATTGCACTTAAAAAAGTTTCATAAGCATCCTAGATCTAGCTGTAGGGAAATCGTCTTTTTTGTATGAAAATTTAAAGGAAACTTGTAGATCACATGCATTAGATTTCCTTTCGCTGTTATAAAATTAAATATTCTGCAATATCAGTACATATTTGTTGGCTGCACAAACATCAAGACAAGATCCCAAGGAAATATTGCTTTCCTTGGTTCCTTTTCTGCCTGTTTAGCTAGTTTTAACTTCATTTTTGTGAGATAAGGTAGGCTGATCCAAAGGTACTCTTAAATTTCTTTTGGGAATTTGTTATTTTAACATGCTCACTGTAGTTTAGCAGGTTTGACAAAAAATAAATGAATCTGATGTCCGAAGTGGCTTTTGGAGCGTTCAAATCCCCCAAGGGGTCTCCCCTTTTTCACAAAATTCTTAAAAATTTTGTATAATTGTAAAATATTGGTTTCATCCTGTATAAGGACAAAGAATTTTATGATAATTTCAGTTCACTGATTTTGTAACCAATAATAAATAAAATCATTTTTGGAATAGGCTCTTTCGAGCCCATTCCTTATCCCCCCTAGGGGGATTTGCATCGGTGTCCTTTTCGTCGCTTTCTGGTTTTTTTTTTTTAACTAGTATTGATCTAATTTGCAGGGTAGTATACTTGATTCTATTATTAATTTCATATTCCACTTTTTGTATTTCAAAGCAATCATAATACTTACCCCACGATTTCCCGATTGACCCGAAAGGGGAAAGAGATTCGTGGTAGGAATAATTAAGAAACTAGAACTGTGTATCTATTTTCTTTTTTCTATCTTTTGTTTATTAGCAACTTTAAAATTAACCCCTCCTCAATTCCCCAATTGAGATCCACTTGGATCGAAAGAGGTTCTTGGAGGCTTTTCTTTTAAACAAGAACATCCGGTTTAAAACTTACTAAAATTGACAAGACTCCAGTGTGTATGCTCTGCACTTGGATGCAGTTCGTCCGATCAGTTAAGCTGTATCAAAAGAACTTCGGTGACTAGTATAATTAGGACTCACTCTCCCCAACTGACAAACCATTAGGTGAAAATCCAACACCTAGATCAAACCTCTACGGTGGCAAAATACCCAAAGGATGTGGGAACTTCTGAAAAGTGACCTCGGGGCGCCGATCTTTGTCACACCCTAACGGGTGCGTTACGAACAATAGCCCCAGAGACTCCATTTCAGCCCATATATTCCTTGCGGGTAGTCGTGAAGGTTTAGTTTTGGACATACTCCAAGTACTCTCAGGTATATCTGGAGTCCCCCCTTTGCCTAATTTATTCAAATCATACTTCACATTTAACTTAAAACATACCAAGAGGTAATCGCAAAACATTCAATCCAAGCACATGCAAGTATATTGATTCTATTTTTGACTCCATTCTAAGGAATTGGTTAACTTCTTGCTTTATATATATATTGTGTCTCAGCATTGTGCTTTCGTGTGTTCATCTTTTGTATCTTGCCATCTTTGATCATCTATAGTTAAATTGCAAACTTTTAAGCAACTCAGACAGTTTAACATCACAACACTAAGTAATCATCCTTAGTAACTTAATAGGGTGTACCCCCCTTGGCTTTGTTAGGAGTTGAGCCTAAACGGAGGATTCAAGAACAAGGTGACAGCCTTGACTCGAGACTTGCCCCCAAGGACACACCGAGTGGCTTGAAGATTTCTTCCACGTGACCCAGGTGTGTGAAAGGCGGCAACACTTTTTGGTGCCGTTGCTGGGGATAAATCTTTTTATTCCCGAGTACGACTTAGCTTAACTTTTTTCTAAACAACTAAAAAGATAAAAACATTTGATTGATCTAGTCTTTACAAAAAGCATAAAAATTAAAACTTGATCCATCTGGCAAATCCACTGTCTAACATCCCTTCAAGAATTTCTACCAGAAGAAACCGCCGACAATTATTCAATCCTCTCCCTGATCTCGAAAGGTTTATTAGGGAAATATTGAATAGGCAGACTTCTCATAGAAACCTTGAATATTTAGGAGACCAATCCCTCTCAGATATCCATCACATATTTGTAGAGAGTCATGTTCACTAATATCAAGAAATGACGGAATTTTACAAACCCCTTGACTTTTCTTAGATAGCAGGTAGTCCTCATTACATTCCAAATGATGCTATCAAGAAGCTCCCCAGGTTCGAGGGAAATAATGCTACCATTTCCAAGACTCATCTCTGAAATTTTGAAAGGCACCTAGTCAGTTACTGCAATAATGTTGCCTCTAACCATGAAGATATCAAAATGAAGCTCTTTGCTTTATCCTTAGAGGATGATGCCGCGGAATGGTATGAAAACCTTGGTAATGATTCATATAAAACCCTTAATGAATTCCTAGTAGGTTTTAAGAAGAAATGGGGGGGAAAGAAAGAACCAAGACATCTTCTTGCTGCCCTCCATAACATAAAGAAGATGGAGAATGAAACCATTGATGAATTTAATACTAAGTTCAGGCGTGTGGTTGCGGACCTCCCTAGAGAAATCAAGCCAAGGGATTCCTCCATCCTCATATATTACATCGAAGCTTTCACTGGTGATTTGAGGTACCAGTTAAGGGACAAAGAGCCAGCCGATCTAAAAACTGCTCAGGAATTGGCCGAGAAAATAGAAAGGAATATGCAGTCTTTGGGCAAATCCAACATTCCAGGTTACACTAGGGGAAACACTTCATACAACAAAGAGAAGGGAAAGGCCATTGAATTAGAGGAAAAGGAAACCTCTAAAGACCCCATGGAAAATATAATTAGCATGTTTGAAAAAGTGATGACTAGTCAGGACCAATTCATGACAAAACAATCTATGCAATTGAATAAAATCCAAAACAGAATAGTCACACTGGAGAGAAATAGTGGACCTAGGAATTTTCAGCCAAAACAGAATCAAGTGTATCAAAAGAAGTTTCCTCAGCAAGAGCCTAGGATTCCAAACCAGTTAGACTCAACTAACTTGGTAGATGAAGTAATTCCATGGTGTAGACCTTATGAGCAATTCCACCCAGAAAACACTTGCTATATAACAAACCAAGTTATAGAACATGGGATGGCGGAGTTTAGTAATCAGGAAACAACATCAGGCAAGTCTGATCATGTGTACATGGTAGGCCGAACCTACCCTCTATCAAACCAGCATTGGCAGCAGGCCACAGATTATGGTTTTGAGAAGGATCTCCTGTCTAACTTTTATGGTGTAATCCCTCCTCCGGAAGCAATTAAGGAAATGAAGGAGGCCAGGTTCAAGGGGGCTATGTATCAAAGGAGAGAAAAGCAATCACCGTCTAAACAGTACAAGCCTGAGGATGAAACCATTGCAGAATATTATAGTGAAACTTATGATGAAAACTGTAATATACATGATGGGACTCCTATGTGTTCTCCATATAATGATGACAATCTGGAAGGTTTACTACCTCGTGACCTTTTCTCTCAAGAATATGAGTATGAAAATGAGGACAAGTATAGCTTGGAGCATGATACAAGTGATGAAGACTCCCTTATCCCCGATAAAGATGTTGATGAGGAGTCCTGGACATTCATGGAAAATCTAGTTTGTGACATGAATAAAGAGGAAAATGATGAACCAAAAACTTTTGATGGTTTTGTTGATTTTTCTGTCTATGACATATCTAAAGGAGAGAGCATGGACCATGTGGCCTTGGGAAACTTTGATATGAAAAAGGAGCATGCAGTTTATCCATATGATCATTCAGAGTCATATCATGCAGAGCCACACAAAGGTATCAATAATGAAGACATGGAGAAGTAGTGTTGTGAAAAGACAGATGTGATGCAGTTATTAGAAAATCAGTCTCAGCCATCTTTTTCACATATAGAGGTTCCTTATGATTTGGAGCTACTTGGGGCTTGTGCAACGAGTTATCATTTGATAAACCTCAGTGATCAGTATGATGATGTAGTCAGTCTGCCCCATCATTCTGATTGGTATATCAATCCTATCTAGTCATGGATAGAAGCAGCTTTCATGAGCACATACAAGTTGGGGAAGAATTTTTATGACATTATTCATGCCTATGATTTCCCATCCATCCTGCCCCTTCCGGATCATCACGCAAGTTTGCATTTTCTGAATAAAGTATCCTTACTTTGGCTGGTAACCAAAGGCAAGGAGAATTTTTTTTATGTTAATAAAATTCTTAGGTGGTTACATTCGATTTCTGATTACACTTAACCCTTTTTATATCATGCTTAGAGTAGGAAAATAAGCTCCTTGAAAGAGAGCATTTACTTTCTGCATTTCTATTTTATACTTAGCTATAATAAAACTTTGCTTCTTTTAGTTAGTTACATTTATGTTGTTTAATTAAATCAACTTAGTGGTTCATTTGGTTTTTTATAAAACTTGTGCTACTGAGGTTTTTCTTGTCAAGTTGAGATGTTTTTACAGGGTATATAAACCAGAGATTCTAGTGTTCTCATATCCTCTCCTTGCCTTAAAGAATAGATCGAGCACATGTCCCATAGTTGGAGCCAGAATGTTACCACCTAAGTTGTACTTGGTGGTTTTTATCAAGTGAGCCTGGTGAACCAGACAAGGTTAACTTGTTCGGACTTCAAAAGACCTGTGGAAGTACTTCTGGGAAGTGCTTGTTGTACTATATGACATGCTCATACCCCATGAGGGAGTTGTAATAAATTTTCTAGCATGATAGTGTTTGTAAAATACTTGGTCTCTTAGAATTCATTTGCCAATCTGATCAGCCCACGGTGTTTTTTCCCTTGGTTATTATTGGTTGTTGAATAAATGACTTATAATTTCTGAGTTTTTCACTCCATACCTCCAAAGTTGGGGTGGTCGGCTTGGAATTTAGGCCTATTGAGGTTATTAGAGTCTATGTGTCAATGTATAAACATGCTGGACATCATTTTTGAGTCATATGAACATGTCTAAGCCCCCCTAGGTGTTTTTCAATTTTTCAGTGTTTTAGTTTTTTCAGTGTTTTTTATTAAAATTTAATTTTTCCAAAACTTAGGCTATTTTTTAATTCTTTAATTGGAAAAATTGATTTTGTAATAAAAGTGGGCCAAATAATCAGTTTCAGTCATGTAGGTGCTCATTTTCAAGCTAAGAGCACCATGTAAACCCATGGACCCACTGTTTCCTAGTTTTGAGTGATTTTCCATCACTCAGGTCAGAAAGCCCCAAAAATCAATTATTGATTATTTTAATTAATAAATTGATGAATAATGGAGCAAATCCAAAATCATAAATCAATGGATTCTCAGCCGATTTGATTGAAATCAGTCAGATCTAAAGCAGATTGACTGGATCTGACAAATCCTTGACTGAAGGAGGTGATCAAATCAGATCTAGAGTTGATCTTGAGCATCCTTTATGGGGAATTTTTCCCTCCCTCTCTCCTCAACATGTTTTTGGCTCATCTGGATGAATTTTGGTGGATGCTTCAGTCAACAGGTTGAGGTGTCAGTTAGATCAGCCCCCCGATTGACAGTTGCACTCAGTGAGACTCAGAACTGGCTCAGCTAGACATAGATCAGCCATTAATGGACTCTCCATCAAATGATTTCATCTGATTCCATGAGTATTTGCACCCCCCCTGGGCTGGATCTCCTGTATTTTGTATATATCCAGGCACATCCTCCTCTTCCAAGCTCATTAGAACTGGGATTGAGGTGTTGCTGCTATTGTATTGTTGTAATTATTCATTTGAAATAAATAAAAGCTTTGGAGGAAATACGGTGTGGTGCCATTACATGTGTGGATGATTATTGCCATTGTTTTACTGAGGTAACCTGTATCTGTGGTTATTTTTTGCTAATTTCTTGTAGATCCGAGGTTAAATTTGGTAATTAGCTTATTACAATCTTGATAGAAAATGTGTTGTTCAATAATTTTATTGATTGTCACTATCCTTTTATGCATGTTTAGAGATCTAGATTTATCATGTCCTATAAGCTTATATTCATGTTATCTTGAATCTCTTTGTATGTACTAATCGGATCTCACAAGTTTCTTGGCAAGTTCGTTGATTTCAGCTGAGTTGCAGGTTCATACTTTGGAGAGGATGCTGATCTAGTTTGTTTCTTAATTCTCTTCAAAACCTTCCAAAATTCATAGTCCCTTGACATTCCACCAGAAAGCTCGACTGTGGATCTTCAAGGAAAACAACACTTTTCTCCTCTTCTTCCTCCCTCAAAATCAACACTTTACCCGGTTACTTTTTTAGTTCATAGCTGTGATTTAATTTGGATCTGTTTCATCAAATTAAAATATACATATATATTATATTTCATAGCTCATATCCTAGATCTTGCACTTAAAAAATTTTCATAAGCATCCTAGATCTAGCTGTAGGGAAATCGTCTTTTTTGCATGAAAATTTAAAGGAAACTTGTAGATCGCATGCATTAGATTTCCTTTCACTGTTATAAAATTCAATATTCTGCAATATCAATGCATATTTTTTGGCTGCACAAACATAAATCCAAGATCCCGAGGAAAGATTGCTTTCCTTGGTTCCTTTTCTGCATGCTTAACTAGTTTTAACTTCATTTTTGTGAGATAAGGTAGGATGATCCAAAGGTACTCTTAAAGTGCTTTTGGGAATTTTTTATTCTAACATGCTCACTTTATTTTAGCAGGTATGATAGAAAATAAAGGAATATTCTGTCCGAAGTGGCTTTTGGAGCGTTCAAATCCCCCCAGGGGTCTCCCCTTTTTCACAAAATTCTTAAATTTTTTGTATAATTGTAAAATCTTGGTTTCAGCCTATATAAGGACCAAGAAGTTTCTGATAATTTCAGTTCACTGATTTTGTAACCAATAATAAATAAAATCATTTTTGGAATAGGCTCTTTCAAGCCCATTCCTCATCCCCCCTGGGAGGATTTGCATCGGTGTCCTTTCCGTCGCTTTCTGCTTATTTTTTTTTTAACTAGTATTGATCTAATTTGAAGGTTAGTATACTTGATTCTATTATTAATTTCATATTCCACTTTTTGTATTTCAAATAAATCATAATACTTACCCCATGATTTCCTGATTGACCCGAAAGGGGAAAGAGATTCGTGGTAGGATTAATTAAGAAACTAGAACTGTGTATCTGTTTTCTTTTTTCTATCTTTTTTTTATCAGAAACTTTTAAATTAATCCCTCCTATATTCCCCAATTGAGATCCACTTGGATCGAAAGAGGTTCTTGGAGGCTTTTCTTTTAAACAAGAACATCCGGTTTAAAACTTACTAAAAATGACAAGACTCCAGTGTGTATGCTTTGCACTTGGATGCAGCTCATCCGATCAGTCAAGTTGTATCAAAAGCACTTGGGTGACTAGTATAATTAGGACTCACTCTCCCCAACTAACAAACCATTAGGTGAAAATACAACACCTAGATCAAACCTCTACGGTGGCAAAATACCCAAAGGAAGCGGGAACTTATGAAAAGTGACCTCAGGGCGCTGATTTCTGTCACACCCTAATGGGTGCATTACGAACAATAGCCCCATAGACTCCATTTCAGCCCACATATTCCTTGCAGGTAGCCGTGAAGGTTTAGTTTTGGACATACTCCAAGTACTCTCGGGTATATCTGGAGTCCCCCCTTTGCCTAATTTAATCAACTCATACTTCACATTTAACTTAAAACATACCAAGAGGAAATCGCAAAACATTCAATCCAAGCACATGCAAGAATATTGATTCTATTTTTGACTCCATTCTAAGGCACTGGTTAACTTCTTGCTTTATATATATATTGTGTCTCAGCATTGTGCTTTCGTGTGTTCATCTTTTGTATCTTGCCATCTTTGATCATCTATAGTTAAATTGCAAACTTTTAAGCAACTCAGTCAGTTTAACATCACAACACTAAGTAATCATCCTTAGTAACTTAATAGGGTCTACTGCCCTTGGCTTCGTTAGGAGTTGAACCTAAACGAAGGAGTCAAGAACAAGGTAACAGCCTTGACTCGAGACTTGCCCCCAAGGACACACTGAGTGGCTTGAAGATCTCTGCCACGTGACCCAGGTGTGTGAAAGGCAGCAATAGTAGCCATCCTAATTCCTTTCTTGAGATCCTTGGCTACGAGCCAATGGACTATACTTCCCCAAAAATTATGAAAACATGGTTCCGACGGTTACCCATCTATGAGATATCTCGGGTGAGAATGCGCCTACTTTGCAGGTGTTGCCGATGGGGCTTTCTCTATCGGGCCAGTATCTCGGGTGGTTGTTGGATCGACGGGATGTACAGAACCTGGGTCGCACGAGTGGGGAAAAGTGGTCAATAGTATCCTACCTTTTTAATTCTATGAGATGTGGTTTCTCCTTCAAAATACCACTGGAAAGACCTGCATGTAAATAATTTAGTATTCTCTAGGTATCATCTTTTTCAATACATCGAATAATATTCTTTCAATTTTTTTATGTTAAGAACATACGGTGATCAACTGGTAGGGAGGATGTTTAAGTATGAGATAATTCATTTTCCTAGGTTCAAGGTTTTAATGAGCATATCTGTGAATCAATATAAATTTAATGTCACTATACCAAGAATCTGTTGTTGCAGGGAGGAAAAAAAATTGATCTTCTTCATAGTTCTCTTTATTTTCCCATTCTACTTCACCATTTTGTGAATTTATTGCTTGAGATACTGACTTACACAATCCTTTCCCACTAACAATTTTAGCAGTCCGAATTTTTAAATCATATTATTGTAACATAATCACCAAATAAGCACATTTTTGTCCTAAGTCTTTATGAATCGACACATTCCTTACTACCTAATAAGGGACTATAACTTTAGTTCAAGAATTTTGGAGGTAGTGTATGAAATGCTTGATTGATTTGTAGACTTCATAAGCTTGCTTATCAATTTAAATCTAATTTAGCTTGGTTTCTTTTAAAGTGGAAATCATAAAAGATATTGGAATCTCATAACCTTCATAATTATTCTGTGTCATGACTGCAACTTACGAAATGTCAAAAGAAAATGTATATAAAATAAAATCCCTTGAAAAATCCAGGGGCAATATCAGAGCATGGGATTTAGCAATAAATTCTCTTATCTTACAAAAATCTTGTATTTGGACATCATTCCACTTAAATACCACATCCTTATTTATCATATCATGTAAGGGTTTAACAATTTGGAAAAATATAGGGACACACCTCCTTACAAAATATATTTTTCCTAAAAATGATTGCATAGACTTTTGAGTTGGGAAAATTTATCTGAGATATAGCCTGAGTTATTTTGGGGTCAATCATACTTCCATTCTTGGATACAACACACTCGAGTAAATTTCCTTCAGTGACAACAAATATTGATTTTTTTAGGATTGAGCGATATACAATATTTCCTACATCTTTCTAATACTTGTCTCAATTGTGACAAATGGTCTTGTCTCCTTTTTGAAAAAATAGTCACATCATCTAGGTAAAATACAATAGAATTTTGAATTAACCCTCTAAATTCAATGTCCATCACTCTCCAAAAAGTAGAAACTACATTTATTAATCCAAAAGGAATATTTCAGTATGGAAATGTTCCCCATGGTGTTTTGAAAGCGGTTTTGAGTTTATCAGAATGAGAGACTAGAACTTGGTTGTAACAAGAGAAACCATCCAATAATGAAAATGTCCCTGACCCAAATACCTTTTTTTTTTAAATTTGTTCCATTGGGAGTGCTGGGTAGTTATCCTTTTTCGATGCTCTATTAAGATTCCAAAAGTCAACAAAAAGGTGAATATCTCCATTTTTCTTTTGCATTGGGAATAAATTGGATATCCACTAAGGGTCTCTAAATGGAAAGATTATTTTGGTTGATAAAATTTTATCAAGCTCTTTTTTAATAGATGGTTCTAGGATGAGATGCATTTTATTTAATTTTTGTGAATAGGGATTAATAACAAGTTTCATAGGTATAGTGTGTTGCATGATGTTAGTGTCAAATGTTTTCATATCACTGTATGTCCATGCAAACACATCTTTATATTCTTTAAAAAACTTAATGAAAACCTTGCTTTCTATAGGTGTGCATTCTGTACCTAAGTTCATATTATGAAGATTTTACTCAGTGCCCAAATTAATTGTATGATCATTCATACAATAACTATTTGTGTTGCAACTGGTTACCCTTTTGAATTTATCCTATAAATCATAGAAATTTTCAATCCTAACAACTCATCTAGGAATTAAAAAAGTAGGTATTGGTGATTCTGGAAGGTTTTGAACTTATGCTAGTGATTAATCATGTGTGTTTTCATCATTATCTATGTATTTGAAAGTGATATTGGTTGTGAGGAAATTTAAAATTTCTTAATCATCATCAAACACTTTCCAGTTTGTGATATTATCATGTATTGAAGGTATGCATATTAATTCAACAGAGAATGCATATGGTGCAAAACCTTCTGCATGCATTAATTTAAAATCATTATTATCTAGTAAGTCTGCATCAAAATTTTGTAATCTAGGGACATATTTTGTATTAAAGGATTCAAAATTATTAATCAAATCCCATGAATCTATCTGATAATTGTTCAAATGTGTTGATACACTATGAATGATGTTTATTATTTGTCTAACAATTATTTCTAAGTCACCAAAATTTTGAAATATTTAACTTTTAGGTCAATTTCTTTTTTACGGCCTTGAATTAATGCACGATATTCATCTACATTTTTTGTATATTTAAATTCCAAACAACAATCTATCATAGTTTATTTCCCTCTCTACCAATTAAAACACAACTAGATCTATCTCTATGTTTATATTTTGAACCACCAAAAAATAAATTCCAATGAGTTGTATCCATCATAAAGTTGGTATTGACATTATAGACAATATGCAACATGGACCGAGAAGACTCAATATGAGAAACGTTTGTCACTTCTGATTGGTTTTTAGACTAAGAAAAAGGGGACATATCAGGAGGCACGTTTCCAAAAAAGTTATCCATAGAATGACTTTCCAATTATAATTCCTTGTTAAGGTAGGTTCACCAGGTGTTGTAGAGGTGTTGTAGAGGAAAGTTTCCTATGGTTAGGGTTTAAGAGGCCATCAACGTACTAGGGTTGAATGAGTGATGCATATAGTTCAGTAAGTGTATATAAGCAAGATCAGAGATTGGAATGGTTCATACCTTAGCCAAATGAAGGTTGATCCAAGCGGCCCTTCAATCCTCTTCTTTCTCCTCTTGCTCCAAGAGACCTGCAAAACGAATTATACATTCCTCAAACCAATATGACCACATATAAAGCAATGATAATCAAATAAACATGAAATAATAATATGATTAACATCATCATAGGATAATAGATTCAATCACACATTGAACAATGATTTGGGAAGAAGAAGGACATCACATATTTATTAATCATGAAAACAAGTACAAATATACCTTCTCTTCAAGTTGGGAACCTCACAAAACCTTGATTTGGTTCTGCTGCTTCTCTTCTCCAAGGAATTCAGCCTCCAAGCTCTACAACACAAGGAGAAATATTCTAGGGAAAATGTGAGGGGAAGAGATTCCCAATTCCTCTAGCATGACAATGTAAAATTTCCAAGTCCCTTATCATGGACTTTCTCCCTCTCTTACATAATTTACTGAAGAGTTAGGGGTTAGGATAGGATCAATTGCAATCGAAGGAGTCAGTTGCATAGCCACCCAAACTACCCAAATTCGAGAAACTTATTTTTTTGACATATACAGGAAAAACACGTAGGTTTCAGAGACAACTGTCACATCTTCAGGAGGTACATGTGGGTTTCAATGTAAATATTCATGTATTTAGGGCATACATGAGTATTATATATAACAAGTCATGTACAACATGCGGGTTTCCTTAAGGAAACTCACATGTACATAAAAAAATCCCATTTGGAGGGTACTTTTGAGCATTTTTAGACTTTAGTGTCTTCTAGAAAGTTTTATCTTACTCAAATCCCTTTCCAATGGTGTAGAGAAGAGGCCAAATGGAGTTACAAAACTCCATATATGGTTCCTCCAATATAGGTGTTTTTTCAGTGACTTTCATGAAGTGTCATCATGGAAGTGTCGACATGTGACAGCATCATGGGAAAGTGGTCACAGGTAGAGATGTGTCATTTTGAGCTATTAAAGATGCCCTCTAATGTATGAGGTTATAGGGGAGGATGATAGCTGAAATACATTATAAAGGAAACAACTGAGTATGGAGAGAGCAGAGAATCCAATATCGAAAGGCTCGAACAAAGGTACCTGAAAGAGAGATAAATGTAAGACAAAACTGATCTCTAGGACATACAAGTCCATATGTAAGATACAGGAGGATCCAGCATATGTATAACTGATGAAACTATCATGGTCTGTTAATATGCAAAAAGGTGCCATATCAAATCGAAAGGAGTCATGGCCACAAATGAACAAGGTGGATCCATGCTCAACAATGGATCATAGCCACAAAAATACAAGGTGGATCTATGTCTTAGTAACATGCCATATGAAGTGTGACAAGGTCTTGTGCAACTTGGGCGATAGAAAAAATATGATGATGCTACTGTCGGCCCAAGGTATTCAATCCAAACCACCCAAAAGGTACGAATCATAACCATGCGAATAAAGGAGTTGAAGTCGAACATGTAGGAAACCGTTTGATTATGAGTTAATGATGAGAACTGTTAACAAATGTGAGGGAAACCACCATTAATGAAAATGGTCCCCAAGGTACCTAGTACATTCTAACAAGTGTGAATACAAGGACTTGAATTCGAACACTTGAAGAATCAAGGGAGTAGGAGACAGTAAGGTATTCCCACTACCCAAAACCTACAAGAAATTGACACTGATGACTAGAATGTTCAAGGTACTGTCATAAAACTCTAAATATCATTCCCGAAGAAATATGTGTTGCACTTGATAGGAAGAGATCTGTTGGAAGGAAGGCATTAAGGCATCCTCCGGCATCCAACATGAGGTAAGTCAAAGACTAATTGGATATGGAATTGGCACATAATTTCAAGATAAGGATCGCTGAAGACATGATGTAATGAATTGATACCAGGGAATGGATGACACAAAAGGTCAAGGCAACTGTAGAATGGCCTACAAAGGTTTAATCCTTGAACAGTGAGTACGGAACCAAAAGTGACTTAGGAAGCTTTTGACATGAAAGGACCAATGACACAAATTTGTAATGTAGGAGACATTGACAGATTCCCCATATAATTGGAAAAGAGACCAACTGGAGGAGTAAGAAACTTTGAATCGGGATAAGGTCAAAAAACTAGGACCCAACTATTGATAGACTTAAAACTGGTGCTTTGTTCAAGGAAACAAGACTTGCTGCCATGATGTAAAATACATGTGAGTGAACTTCCCTTCCCTCTTTCTTGTAAAGGTTTAATGAGTCCAAGAAATCCAACTTGGGACCTTCTTCATTTTTGACAATCTCGAAGAAGAGGTAGAAGAATGCTTGATAAAGAATTGATTCATGGATTTTATGAGCCCGAATTAGTGAATGCTCGATGGTGTTTTCATAGTTTAGAGAGTCTAAAAACTCTAGGGGAAACTTTTTCATCCAATTTACTCTCTTGAGGTTGGAAAAGTATAAAACAAACCACAGAAGAACTCTCTTAGCTTTCGAAGAAGCAATAGAGGAAATTTGGGGTCTAAAATGGGCCTTATAAGAAAATGCACCAACAATAAATTTTGTGAGTTGGAATTCAGGAATGAATAGAATTTCAATAAAATGAGTCAACCATAATGGTTGAATTGACATATTTGTCATAAAAGAAGCCTACTTTTTTTGTTCATATTTTCGACATATCTCCCTGTGTTTTTACTCAAATTTTGAGCGAGAGAGCTCATTGGATGTGGTATTTAATTCTGCATCTAACGAGTACCCACACTGCATACTTTTTATGGACCCCTCTACCCCAAAAATAAGAAATACCTGAAAAAACATGATGATGACATCATCATCACATTTTTTCAAGTATTTCTTATTTTTGGGGTAGAGGGGTCTGTAAAAAGTATGCAGTGTGGGTACTTGTTGGATGCAGAACTTCCCACTCAGTGTTTGAGTAAAAACACAGGGAGATATGTCGAAAATATGGACAAAAAAAGTAGTTTTTTCATTCTTCCTCAAAAATTAATAACTATTATTTTATTATTTTTCTTAGGAGGACCATTTTGTGGAAATTGAACCCAAGTGATAGAACAATTGCACTCACAAAATTGCTCATCAAACATGCAAATTTACACACAAAGGAGACTGAAATTGGAGCACAACACTAATCTGTATTGAATAAGTGTACAATATCCAAACTTATGAAGACATAGGATACTAAAATATATAATTACATGAGAGATTCAAATGCATAAGGATGCCATTCAAAATAGTAAAAAAGTAGGCTTACTAAATCTAGTCAAATCCCCCATAGGTGCATAAAGTAGTTTCCAAATCTACCAAGAGGCTCATGAATTGGCAAAGTCAAGTAGGAAAGCTAATAAGTGATGGAAAGACAACTCTTACATGATTTTATTAGGAGAAAATAATGGAGGATGGTGTGGGAAAAAAAAAGTCAACTACACCTAGTCTTACTTTCCCTTTTTCCATAAATCTCAATAAAGTAGGCAACTTAGCAGAAAATGAAGATATGCTAAATATGGATTCCAGGAGGTTTCCCAAGCACTCCATGACTCAATTTTACCAATTTTGAATTCTATGACATGTGGAAGACAAGTTGCATAGAGTGGAATATTGTAAACTAGGAAAATAAGACAAAAATGGATTAATTAATGTCTAAGGTAACTAAATATGGGTTGATTATTCTAACACCCCCCCTTAAGCCTGAATTTATGAGTGAATATCAGAAAAATATAGGGCCTAGCAACAAGGCTTAGTCAGCCTTTACATATTGCATGTCCATTTAACAAAGGAAAGAGGCAAAAACCCAGTGGGAAAATCCTCCGTTAAACATGGACAGTAAAACAAAATTTGAAAATCTTGTCATCAATCATGCTTCATAGCATGATCAGCAATCCCTAGCAGTGATTTGAGATTGTTTAATGTCTTCTCACAAAAAAATTTGGTGAAGATGTTTGCTACTTGTTCTGAAGATACACAGAAGAGTAGGAGAATGGTGCCATCATGCACAAGCTGTCTGTTGTAGTGCATATGGATATCAATGTGTTTGGTTCTCTGTCTCTAAAATAGATCATTGCATATTCAAATGGTACTCTGGTTATCACAATAGATAATAGTTGAAAACTCTGATTCGAAGCCACACTTACCAAGTATCCCCTGCAACCATAAACATTGAGTTGCTGCATTTACAACTCCTCTATACTTAGTTTATGTAGATGAGAGTGCTATGGCACTCTGTTTCTTGATTGACCAGCTGATTTGTCCTTTAGCAAGCATGAAAACATATCCCGATGTTAACTTTCGATCTGTGTTCTCACCTTCCTAATCACTGTCAGTAAACCCAATCAAATCAAGATCAGATTTAGCTTTGTATAAGATCCCATGAGTTCTTGTTCCCTGAACAAAGTTAAGGATCCTTTTGGCTTCTCTCCAATGGATCTGATGAGTCTGATCTATGTATCTTGAAGCCACACTTACTGCATAAAAAATATCAGGTCGAGTGTGTGTAAGGTACAGCAAACACCCATAGGAGACGAACATGCTTCTTCAAGCTTAACTCCTAAAAGGAAGGGAGTCTTGCTTGGCTTGCAATATTTCAGGTTGAACTTGTTCAACAAATCTAAAACATTCTTGGACTGATGTACTTTTATTCCATGTTGGGATTGAGCAATTTTGAGACCCAAGAATTGGCTTAACAACCCCAAATTAGTCATAGAAAATGCATGGTTCATTGCATCCTTCAAGGAGGAAATCTCTTTCTTTGAACTTCTTGTAATCAGAAGGTCATCCACATACAAGACAATAATCATCAAAGAACCATGAATCGAATTCAAATAAACATTAGGATTAGACTTGCATAAAACAAAACTCAATGATAGCAGAAAGCCATCAATCTTGGCATACCAAGCCCTGGGGGCTTGCTTGAGCCCATACAATGATTTCTTTAACCTGCACACAAAAGATGGATTAGAAACAAACCCATGAGGCTTATACATGTAAATATATTCAGTAAGATATCCATTTAGGAAATCACACTTCACATCCATGTGATGTACCTCCCACTGCTTCAAAGCTGCAATGGCTAAGGCTAGCCTGATGGAGCCCATGTTTTCCACTGGTGCAAAGGTTTCATTGTAGTCAATACCATGTACCTATGAGTAGCCCTTGGCTACCAATATTGAATTATATTTCAAAGGTGAACCATCAGCAGAAAAAATAGTTTTGAAAACCCACTTACATTGAACTAGCTTCCTCCATGGGGGAAGGTCAACTAGTTCCCAAGTGTTGTTCTTCTGGAGTGAGCTGAATTCTTCTTTCATGGCTGTTTGCCATCTTGGCTCCTGTGCTGCATATACATATGTCTGTGGGTCTGATTCAACCATCAAATATTATTTATGTGCAAACAAAGGGTCTTTCATACAGAGGGCACTCTCAAACTGAGATCTAGTCCTCCTAGGATCACTAGGATTTCCAGCTAGTTCCCCAGCTGCATGAATGGTCTTTGATTCCCATTTTGGTCTTGTAGGAATGTCAGGATCTGCAATTAAATCATCATTATCAGACAGATCAGAATCAGCAAACTCATTTGTCTCTTCACTTACATTCAATGGTTCTGGTGGTGAAGAAGACTCTCCAACTTCAACTGCTGCTAAAGGCTCTTCTTGGAACTGAACACTCCTTTCAATTGTTAGATTTTTATCATTAAGCTGGCATAACATTAAGATATTTAACTGAGAGAATAAAAAGCATAGAAATCAAACACAAGAGACAATGAACACAGTGTTTATCCTCAGGGAAACCATAAATGGTGAAAACCCCACAACTTCCTTAGAGATAGAATCAACACCAAAAGTAAAACATGAAAACATAAATATGATCTCCACAGCTTCTGTATCTCTCTCTCACACTGAGAGAGCTTCTCCTCTCTCACTCATGCACCTCAATGAGTGAGTGTGTGTATTATAAATAGAGAGACTCACTCTCTATTTATATTCTTCCATTCACTTGGAACCCACTCCAACATGTCGGACTTACTTAAAAATTACTTACTAGAGCCGACATCTCTAGGAATGTCTAATAAATCTAGTGCCCCACAACTTGTGGGGAATTTTCCTCCTCTGACCAATAGGAGGGTAACACAATGGTGGGGACTATTGCCCCGACTTACAATGACTCACCTAGGGTCGACTTCACTAGGATAGTCTAATAATCGTAGGGCCCCACAACTGTGGGGACTTTAACCCTTGACCAATAGGAGGGTTACTCACAATGACTTGACATGACTTTCTCATTATAGAAACTTCCCAGAATAAGTATCGGGGTATGACATGACTCAATTACATTACAGACACATCCCGAAATAAACATTGAGGTACAATAGATAAGATATATGGATGAATACATTCGAAAGTTACAAATACATAAACACTCCCTCTTAACTAGGAAGGTATTCTCTCGACACAATATATCAGCACAAGTATTCTTCTCTGTATCATCTGGATCATCATCAATTAATCTTCGTCTTCAATTCATGTTCATATTCAAGTCATCTTCATCTTCTGATCTGGATCATCACTCAATCTGGATAATCACTGGTCATCATCACTGGATCTAGATCATCACTGGACATCATCACTAGATCTGGATCATCACTCGATCTAGATCATCACTGCTAGATCATCATCACTGGATCTGGATCATCATCACTCGATATAGATCATCACTGGGTCATCATCACGGGTGCTATCTCTTGATTATTCTCGTCATAGGAACCTATACATACCTAGTCCTTTTTCATATTGGATGTATCATCATAGAGCTAGTCCTTTTTCATACTAGATGAGGCATCACAGAGCTGGTCCTTTTTCATACCAGGTGTGGCAGCTACTTAGATCTGGTCCTTTTTCATACTAGATGAGTCTTCATAGATCTGGTCCTTTTTCATACCAGATGAGGCATCACATAGCTGGTCCTTTTTCATACCAGATGAGGCATCACAGAGATGGTCCTTTTTCATACTAGATGTGGTAGCTACTCAGAGCTAGTCCTTTTTCATACTAGATGAGTCTTCACAGAGCTGGTCCTTTTTCATACCAGATGAGGCATCGCAGAGCTGGTCCTTTTTCATACCAGATGTGGCAGCTACTTAGAGCTAGTCCTTTTTCATACTCGATGAGTCTTCATAGAGCTAGTCCTTTTTCATACTAGATGAGTCTTCACAGAGCTGGTCCTTTTTCATACTAGATGAGGCATCACAGAGCTGGTCCTTTTTCATACCAGATGAGGCATCACAGAGCTAGTCCTTTTTCATACTAGATGTGGAACCTACATAGAGCTAGTCCTTTTTCATCCTAGATGTCCCTTCACAGAGCCAGCCCTTTTTCATGGTGGATGTGGTATCCACACAGAGCTAGTCCTTTCTCATACTAGATGTGTCTTTGCAGAGCCAACCCTTTTTCATGCTGGATGTGGCATCATCACATACATCTGACAATGGAAGGAACCAATCCTCTCACCATGTCACAGCTCTTACATCTGACCATGGAAGGAACCAATCCTCTCACCATGTCGAAAGGGCACAACACTTATATTTGACCATGGAAGGAACCAATACTCTAACCATGTCAGAAGGGCTCACAAAATCATCACTTCCCTTTTGAGGGAACCTCGATCTAGAGAACACCAAGCTTCTCCCTGAAGTACTCAACCTTCACTCTGGCCATTTCTATCATAGAATCACATCAGGGATTATTACATCCAAGGATAACCTGTGAGCTTCGCTAGGACCAATTACATCCAAGGACAACCTACAGGACCGTTTACATCTGAGCAACCTACGAGCTTCGCCAGGATTTATGCTTAGAAAACATGTCTCCCAGTTATGCTAGAACTCCCTCTTTTGAGGGATATCGATCTATATCACAAACTGGATCTTCACTGCTCCTCTCTACATCATACCAAAAATGCAATTCATATCAATCAAATCAAATAATAGTTTTCAAAAGAAACATACTACCTCTCGAAGATCAAGTGGTAACATCTTTTTCCTCAGCTGTACTCAGCGCCATGTAGGACTCCATCCTGCCAACCAAGAGATCACACATGATCTCACATTGAAGAAGCACCCAAAAATTCTCTTCCTATCAATGGCACTACCCAATCTGAATCTATATAACCTTCCAGGTTAATCTTCTAATTTGTATCATACTTGCAGCCATTAAGTGAACATGTTTCAATGTGTTCACAACAAAGCAAGTATCTGGTCTCGTATCCATCAGGTACATCAAGGAACAAATCATCTGATGATACATCATGGCATCAACTGACTTTAATGAAGCAACACTCAATAGCTTCAGGTTTTATTCCATAGGTGTGGTCATGCATTCTATCATCCTGAACCTCTTCAGGATCTCTACTACGTACTTCCCTTGTCCACACCTCCATGCCTAGAATGTAGTGCATCGACACATAACAGGAGCATGACTAGTCTTCCGCCTTCAACCTTGAAGCAAAGGTTGGAATCCACTTTACTCTTAGTAAAGCCTAGAGTCATCAGTAATCTATCCATCCTGTTGTAGCATGTCGAACCTCAGAATCTTCTGCAGTCCCTCCCTCTGTCTTCCATACTCTATGTATTGAAACATTCTGTATCAGAGTGATAAGTAGCTTCCTATGCTACTAATATTCTATGTATCCATCTAGGATCAATGGATACCAAGATCCTCTATCTTGAACCTTTTCAAAAGTTCCTCTTGCACCCATCTGTGAGCTTGTCATCCTTTATCCACCTTGTAGCAAAGGTTCAGATCTTCATTAAGCTCCTCATGTATGTGTTATCCCATGGGTGTCTTCTAAGCTCATACAAGGCCTTCTTTCATTTGCACACATGATTCTTCCTATCATGTTTCTTCACTTGCAATGGCTGCAAATGTCTCTTCATAGTCTATGCCTTCTTTTCATGAGAAGCATCGTGCTATGAATCTTACCTTGTGTCCCACGATGTTTCCATCTACTGCATGATGGAACTACGAACTTCCCTTCATGTATCGATACTACATCCTATACATCATTCTTCCTGAATTGATCTTCCCTTTGTTCTTGGAAGGTTCTGCATCAATGATGTCACTGCATTCATCATATTATTTTTCATTTTGAAATGTTGTCACTTGTTCTTCGGAACAAGTCTCATCCTTCTTTGCTTGTAGCTGATTATGTATGCAATTTTTCCTACAAGTCAAATGCATTTGTATGGTTAGAAACATTTGATAAGGAATGTTCATTCTGGTGAATTCTTATGCATAAATATATGATCATGCAACTACTTTAGCCAATACAACATCCATCCATATGTCACGTCCCCATGCCTCCGACCGGCGAAGAGGACACGACTACAAGCTTCAAAAACTTAGGGCCAAGAGCCCCATGAACAAATGCATACTCAAAATGCTTGAAACAGAATGCTTAAATGAGAATTTGAACTAGAATATGCACCTATGCAATTTAATCATCATACACAGCGGAAACCAACATGCATTCTCACAAGAATTCATTTAACATGTTCGTCATTTTCATTAACAGAAATATAGTTGCAGAAGTAAAAATGGGCAAGCTCACTTATATTATGATGAACTCATTCCGCAACCAGCTACGTCACTGCAACGTTCCACCCAACCATAGGCCAGCGTGCTCCTTAATCTCTCAGCAACGCTGCCACCCCCGAGCTGGGCATGATTCTCCAAGGAATAAGAGAACATCAGGCTTACACATAGCCAAGGATACACCAAAACACAGAGCCAAGCCAACAGAGTTGGGTTTATCAGGCGATTAAGGAGCTGGAGAAGGCAATTTGCTAAGCTGGTGAGCTCATTACAGAGCCAAGGACACCTACACCAGAACTAACCTGACCTCTAAGACACCCAAACACACCCAACACAAGGAATCAGTCCCTTCTCTGCTACACAGTCCCTCAGGCTCTGCATTCCCTTCCAGTGCTATTCAGGGGTGATGGAGAAGAAGGCCAGCCCTCTAGCTCTGTCTGTGTGGTTTCCAGCCACCAGGTTTATCAAGCAAATCTAAGCCAACATCCCTGCTCCTCTCACAGTCCGAAGACCAACCATTGCACTCAGGAAATTAATTTAGCTGTCACAGCTTAAATAGGGAAAATGAATTCAATAGTCTACAGCAGCCTCAAGGCATAAAAACAAACATGGTTCACAGCATGGGGAAACAAAAGTCTGTTCCTGAACTGCCAAGCAAGCGGATAAAATTACACAGACCACACACAGTTCTTAAGCGTGAAATGGCCTCCTACAGGAAATCGTGGGTGACCATGACCAACAGCTCCCACCTTGCTGCATGAGTAACAGCAATGTAGAGCCACCAATCAACCCATGAGGAAAGGGTCCGTCCACACCATCCACAAATCTGCAGAGGAAAAACTGCATGAGTGAGAGCAGGAAATTCTTGTGCATGAGAACAATGAGCAGACAATTGGAAGTGCGTGAAGGTGAACAACTATAGGGAGGATGCAAAATTGTAGTGCATGGGTGTTTATCAAACTCTTGGAGAGGAAGAAGTGTCTACGTGAGGGGATGAGCAGCAAAATCGTGGGTAGATTGTGCGTGTGGGTGAGGACTGACAGTCCTGCCACCCCACTCCCAAAGATCATAACTGCCTCAACCACCAGCAGCCTTTCTTAATGAAAGTGGTTGGAATAAAACAAGGTAAGAAGACACATGGATTTTCACCCTATTGGCCAAAGTTGGACAAATTCCCCCACATCCTCATCCTTGGGAAAATCATGCCCCTTTCTCATTTTAGTTGCCGCGATCATAGCTAGTTGGGTTCATTTAATTAATTATAGATGCATATTTACATGATGACCAACATAATATATGCCGCATGCCTCGATATACAATCGGTGACAAATTTAAATCCAAAACATAACATAACCGATCAATGGTGGGGCCTTGGCCTTTAGCTCCACACCCTGATCATTTACAATTTATACATCATATACATCTAATGTAACGGGGTCAAAATTGGGGCATTACATTCCCCTCCCCCTTCAATAGCACTGTCCTCAGTGCTTACAAAATTGAGCAAAATGATACACTGGTATCGCCTCAGTGTTACACAAAATTGAACAAAAATGGATGTGCCAATCACATGGCATCCTCTAGCTCCCACGTGGCCTCTTCAGGTCCATAGTGCTCCCATTGCACCTTTACTTGACCTATGGCTCGGTTCCGGAGCATGGTGACCTTCCTGTCGAGGATGTGCATTGGCTCGATTCAGAACTCTCCCTTGGGTTCCACCTGAATCACATCCCAATTTATCACATGGTTAGGATCATGTACATATCTCTTAAGTAAAGAAGCATGAAAAACATTATGAGCCCTAGTACTAGCAGGCAATGCAAGTCTATATGCAACAGGCCCTATTCTTTCAAGCACTTCAAATGGCCCACGGTATCTCGGTGACAACTTGGCACAGCTTCCAAGTTTCAAGGAACTCTTCCTTGCCCTCACTCTGAGGTAAACATGATCCCCAACACTGAACTCCCTGTTCACCCCATGCTTATCTGCATAGCTTTTCTGTCTGTCCTATGCTATTTTTAGCTTCTGCCTGATCTTTACGACCTCTTGCTCCATTTCCTTGAGCAATTTCAGCCCAATCACAACCCTGTCCACTGGGTTATCCCAAGTCACTAGTGTTCTACACCTCCTTCCATACAAGGCTTCATATGGACTCATCCCCAAGGATGCCTGATTTCCATTGTTATAAGCAAACTCTACCAAGTGTAATTAATCTTCCCACTTGGTTGGTTTGTCCATCACGTACATGCGATGCATGTCTTCAAGTACCTGATTAACTCTCTCTGTCTGACCATCTGTTTGAGGATGGTATGCAGTGCTGAAGTTTAGCTTTGTACCCAAATCTGTAAACAACCCCTTCCAAAAGTTGGAAGTGAACTTGACATCCCTGTCAGAGACTATTGCCTTAGGCAATCCATGCAATTTGAATATCTCCTTCATGAAGATCGTTGCAATGTCGCCAGTCTCATACGTAGACTTAACCAGTATAAAATGTGCTGGCTTTGTCAACTTGTCTACCACAACCATGATGGAATCATGTTGTCTCCAAGCCATTGGCAATCCTGTAATAAAATCCATGGAAATAACTTCCCATTTCCATTTCGGAACTGGCAAAGGCTGCAACAAACCTGCTGGATGTTGATGCTCAACCTTTACCTGTTGACATTTCATATGCCTTGAAATGTATTCAGCCATGTCCTTTTTCATTCCTGGCCAAAAGTACTGCTTTCTAGCCGTAGTAATTGTCTTATGATATCTTGGGTGACCAGAATACGGAGCTTGATGGATTTCATCCATGACAACTCTCCTCAAATATGCTACATCTGGAATATAAATTCTACCTTTATAAGTAAGAATTCTACCTTCTTCAAATTTATATCCCTCATTCCTTTTCTCAAGACTTTGTTGCTGCAACTTGTCTTTTACCTGCTCATACAATTCATCTTTAGCAACCTAATTAACAATCTGCTGCCTCAAATCTGATTGGAAAATACTAAGAGATGCCACATGCATTTCTTGCACTTTCTTGTTGAGTGCATCAGCTACCTTATTCTCTTTTCCCTTTATGTGCTTGATTTCAAAATCAAACTCACACAAAAACTCCAGCCATCTTGCTTGCTTAGCATTCAGAGTAGGTTGATCAAATAGGTACTTTAGTCCACAATGATCTATCCTGAGCTCAAATCTTCTACCCATCAAGTAATGTCTCCACATCTTGAGAGCATGTACTATGGATGCAAGCTCTAGATCATGAGTGGCATAGTTCTTCTCATGCTCCTTCAGCTTTCTTGACTCATAACATATCACATGGTTGTCCTGCATAAGGAATCCTCCAAGCCCTTGTCTGCATGCATCGGTACACACCACAAAATCTTTCTCTGGATCTACAACCTTCAACACTGGCGCACTGGTGAGAAGACTCTTCAACCGCTGGAAGCTTTCTTCACACCTCAATGTCCATTCGAACTTCATCCCCTTCTTTTGCAAAGAAGTGATGGCGTGTGCAACTTTGGAGAATCCCTCAATGAATCTCCTGTAGTATCCTGCAAGTTCCATGAAAGATCTTACATCTGTCACATTTCTTAGAGTAGGCCAATTCATAATGGCTTCAATCTTTTCAGGGTCCACAGATATACCCTCTTCTAAAATAATGTGACCCAAGTACTGAATTCTATCTCTATAGAAGTCACACTTGCTCAGTTTCGCATACAACTAATGCTCCCTGAGAAAATTCAATGTCAATCTCAAATGTTCTTCATGTTCTTCCTCATCCTTTGAATAAACGAGAATGTCATCAAGGAAAAAAAGAACAAACTTATCCAAATACCTGCTGGAGACACTATTCATAAAGCAGATAAATGTAGCTGGTACATTTGTAAGGCCAAATGGTACCACCACAAACTCGTAATGCCCATACCTTGTCCTGAAGGCTGTCTTATGAATGTCTTCATCCTTGATTCTCACCTGATGGTAACCAGACCTCAAGTCAATCTTGGAAAATACCTTTGCTCCTCTCATTTGATCGAAGAGGTCATCAATCCTAGGCAAAGGATATTTATTCTTTACAGTAACCTTGTTCAATTGTCTGTAATCAATACATAACCTAAGTGTACCATCTTTCTTCTTTACAAACAAAACCGGTGCTCCCCAAGGAGATACACTCGGATGGATATACTTCTTTTCCAACAACTCTTGCAGTTGCATCTTCAATTCTAGCATCTCTGGTGTATTCATCCTGTAGGGTTCCTTGGACACTGGTGCTGCTCCTGGCACAAGTTCAATAGTGAAATCAATGTCCCTCTTTGGAGGAAGCCTTGGAATCTCATCAGGAAACACATCCCTGAATTCCTGTAACACCTGATAGTCCTCCAACCTAGGAGTTTCATCTCTCGTTCCTTCCAAAATATGAGCTGCATACAACTGGCAACCCTTCCTACAGAACTTCTTTAATTGCATTGCTGAAACCTGCCTCACTGAAATTACCTTTGGAATACCTTTCACAACTACTAGGTTCCCTTCTTCATTCATGCATTCAAAAGTCTTATTGTAGCAATCAAGCTTCACCCTGTGAGCTTCTAACTAATCCATTCCAATGAGAACATCATAGGAACCAAGCGGTAGCACATTTAAATCTACACAAGTGACCAATCCATTCATGACCAATGGACATTTATCTACCACTTCACTGACCTTTCTCTTAGTTCCAGTGGCTAGCTGAACTAACCAAGACTTCCTATGCTTTACTTTCTTAAAAGTACAAATATCACCTACTCTAGGAGTAATGTAACTGTGCGTGGAACCAGGGTCAATTAAAATAGAAACAGATTGCTCAACAATCTTACCTGCTACTTCAACGACAGCTGATTGGTGATCTGCCTGGCGGTCCTCCAGTGCTGCATAAATCCTAGGAATTGCCCTTTCTACTTGACCCACTGTTTCTACTTCTTGAACATTATAAGCTGGACTTGCACTCTTATTCTTGAGTGGACAATTTCTACGCATGTGGGGTCCTCCACATTTCCAACATTGAAGTGGCCCTCTATTCTGTTGTGGATCCTTAGGCTTTTCTCCTATCACTCCAACTAGCTTACTCGCAGCTTGGGAGGGCTGTTTCTGCTGATTCTTGAAGCTAGAAGGTTTGAAACCTTTCTTTCTTTGGTCAAACTTCTCGTTCTTCTTGTCCTTCCATGCCTTATGGAAATCTGGCTTACCTTTGATTTGATCATAGAAATAATTAGCATTTCTTATCGCTTCTTCAAGAGTTATAGGTTCATAGAACTCAATTCTATCTTTGTAAGACTAAGGTAATCCACTCAGAAAACGCCGGACCTTTACTTTTTCATCTCTGATGTACCGGACATACCTCAATAGCTCCAAAAACTTATTAGCATACTCTTCCATGGTCCGCTGTCCCAATCTCAGCTCATGGAACTCCTTAATCTTGTCATCATAATACCTATCAGAGAGGTATTTCTGCTTGAAATACTTCTTGAACTATTTCCACTTAAGCCTCCTTTCACTGATTCTCTTCACTTGCTTGAAGTGTTCCCACCAAATGGATGCTCTTCCATTTAGATTGAATATGGCAACTCTTGCCTTCATGTTTCGTGAATAATCATGAACTTGAAAGTACTTCTTAATACCAAGAAGCCAAGATTTAGCCTCTTGTCCAATCTTTACCTCACCATCAAACGTAGGAGGTTTAGCTTTCTTGAATTCATCTCGAGTGCGATCCCTATGGTGTCTCTTTCTTTTTCTTTTATGAGAAGAAGAACTAGAATCCCCGCTGGATTCTTCAGAATCAGATGTTCCACTAGAAGTTCTTCTCCTTCTCCTAGTACTTCTCTTACTGCCTTCTGGTCTTGCTGTACCTCGTCCAGAGTCTATCTTCCTTTGCAAGTCTGTCAAACTTTGCAGCATAGCAGCATTCAACTGATGCTGCTCCTCCTGGGATTTAATTAAGATTCTCATAGTGGCTGCAACATCTGACGGTGTCTCTCGGAATCTCCTTCCATTAGACTCTATGTCATCATTTCTATTACGTACATTTTCTCCCATGGCATCTTCTACTCGCTCATAAGAATCTCGAGCATCATACCCATCATGAGTTCTCATACTGAACCACCACTTTCTTATCGAATGCACTATCTGGAATACTTCCCTTGAAGGTGACTATGACTCTGCAATGTGTTAGTAACACAATTGTTAGATGCATAATATTGATATAAACCAACATTACTTACCTTCTCTTGGAAAATTATAAATTATGAGTTTCCCAAAACATAAAATTTTCTCCATCAAAGAGTGACTGTCTAAAGGGGACGACGGGGGTCAAGGGGGCTTTCCCTCTTGTGGCTTCCCTGTGCCACTGCAGGGTGGGTCGAGGGTAGCGCCCTCGTTTTTTTTTTTGTAAATTATTGATTTTTGTGCAATCCGGCGCATAAGCTCGCTGCCTCTTTTCTCCTTTTCAGCCCTGAAATTTCACTAAAAAATAGCTAAAAAATTCCACCTAAAAATAGTTAAAATTCGATGGTTAAACCCCATGGAAAACCCAAATTTTCCTTGCGCAGAATCGGGTTTCGAACCACTTTCTCTTCCGCAGAATCGGCTCTCAAAACACTTTCTCTTCCGATTGGCGGCTGTTCCCTTGAAACAATTTTCAAACTTTTCTGCGGCGTCAGCTGTCTTTCTCATCAGCCAGCTAATGACTTTGGCTTTCGCAATGGCGGCACACCAAAGGCCAACTCCTTCCGACTGCCACTCTTTTCTTGGAGAAATTTTTAACTTTTTGGCACCAGCGGACTTCTGACATCGGAAGCCAAATGACTTTGGCTTCCGCAATGGTGGACGCTTAATCACTTCCTCTTCCGCAACAGCGGCTCACAAAACGATTTCTCTTCTTACTCGCGGCTGTTTTCTTAGAAAATTTCCACTACGGACGTCGACGGTCTTTGCACATCGAAAGCCAAATGACTTTGGCTTTTGCAATGGTGGCTCGCCAAACCTTAACTTCTCCCGATCGGCACGGACTTAGAACAATTTTCAACTTTTCGGCGTCGGGCGTCGAATCGTTTTTCCATCCGCAATGGCAGAACGTCAGCTGCTTTCTCTTCCGCAACATCGGAAGTCCTTCAACATCGGAAGCCAAATGGCTTTGGCTTTCATAATGACGGATTGGAAACTGCTTTTTCTTCCGACGATTTCATCACTTAGACAAATTTGAAAATTTTTATTTCTTTGACCGCACCGGCTGTCGGGGGTCTCTCTTCATCAGACGGCTTAACGGTTTGGCATCCGCAATGGCGGAAGTCCCTTCCGCTAAATATTCCACAACATCGAAACACTTGAGAAAAAAATTTCTGCAGTTCTCCTCGACCATTCCATCGGATAGACTTCCACTTTCTGCTTCCGCTACGGTGGAAGTCTCTTCCACAATCCCTTCCGCTACGGCGGAAGTCTGAACCTCTAAGTGCTCCGACTGTCAACACTTAGGTCATTTTAAATTTTTCTAGTCATCCACTGATTTCTGCTGGGAAGAATGAGATACAACCTCTGTCAGTTGCTCCTTCTTGGCCCATAGAGGCCCATTGTTGTAAAACTGGTGCTTTGATACAATACTGTCACGTCCCCATGCCTCCGACCGGCGAAGAGGATGCGACTACAAGCTTCAAAAACTTAGGGCTAAGAGCCCCATGAACAAATGCATACTCAAAATGCTTGAAACAGAATGCTTAAATGAGACTTTGAACTACAATATGCACCTATGCAATTTAATCATCATACATAGCGAAAACCAACATGCATTCTCACAAGCATTCATTTAACATGTTCGTCATTTTCATTAACAGAAATATAGTTGCAGAAGTAAAAATGGGCAAGATCACTTATCTTATGATCAACTCGTTCCGCAACCAGCTACTTCGCTGCAACGTTCCACCCAACCATAGGCCAGCGTGCTCCTTAATCTCTCAGCAACGCTGCCACCCTCGAGCTGGGCATGATTCTCCAAGGAATAAGGGAACAACAGGCTTACACGTAGCCAAGGATACACCAAAACACACAGCCAAGCCAATAGAGTTGGGTTTATCAGGCCATTAAGGAGCTAGAGAAGGAAATTTGCTAAGCTGGTGAGTTCATTACAGAGCCAAGGACACCTACACCAGAACTAGCCTGACCTCTAAGACACCCAAACACACCCAACACAAGGAATCAGTCCCTTCTTTGTTACACAGTCCCTTAGGCCCTGCATTCCCTTCCAGTGCTATTCAGGGGTGATGGAGAAGAAGGCCAACCCTCTAGCTCTATCTGTGTGGTTTCCAGCCACCAGGTTTATCAAGAAAATTTAAGCCAACATCCCTGCTCCTCTCACAGTCCGAAGACCAACCATTGCACTCAGGCAATTAATTTAGCTATCACAGCTTAAACAAGGAAAATGAATTCAACAGTCTACAGCAGCCTCAAGGCAAAAAAAAAACACGGTTCACAGGATGGGGAAACAACAGTCCATTCCTGAACTGCCAAGCAAGCGGATAAAATTACACAAACCGCACACAGTTCTTAAGCGTGAAATGGCCTCCTACAAGAAATCGTGGGTGACCGTGACCAACAGCTCCCAGCTTGCTGCGTGAGTAATAGCAATGTAGAGCCACCAATAAACCCATGAGGAAAGGGTCCCTCCACACCATCCACAAATCCGCAGAGGAAAAACTGCATGAGTGAGACCAGGAAATTCCTGTGCATGAGAACAATGAGCAGACAATTGGAAGTGCATGAAGGTGAACAACTACAGGGAGGACACAAAATTGCAGTGCATGGGTGTTCAGCAAACTCGTGGAGAGGAAGAAGTGTCTTCGTGAGGGGATGAGCAGCAAAATCATGGGTAGAGTGTGCGTGTGGGTGAGGACTGACAGTCCTGCCACCCCATTCCCAAAGATCATAACTGCCTCAACCACCAGTAGCCTTTCTTAATGAAAGTGGTTGGAATAAAACAAGGTAAGAAGACACATGGATTTTCAACCTATTGGCCAAAGTTGGACAAATTCCCCCACATCCTCATCCTTGGGAAAATCATGCCCCTTTCTCATTTTAGTTGCCGCGATCGTAGCTGGTCGGGTTCATTTAATTAATTATAGATGCATATTTACATGATGACCAACATAATATATGTCGCATGCCCCGATATACAATCGGTGACAAATTTAAATCCAAAACATAACATAACCGATCAATGGTGGGGCCTTGGCCTTTAGCTCCACAACCTGATCATTTACAATTTATACATCATATACATCTAATGTAACAGGGTTAAAACCGGGGCATTACACCATATCTCACGGAAAATTTTCTAGATTCCTTCCATCTCCACCAGGACAACATTGAGATTGTGCACTAATCCAATATGTCAACAAAGAGGTTTCATTCTAGATAAGTAGAAATGGAGAGATGTATAACACCATGAGCTACTTACCCATCACATGCATATTAGTAGTATACTGTTGTTAATGCAAACATTCTATCATGCATAATACATCAATTGAATATAAACAAATGCATAACAAAAACAATATCATGAAATGACAATTGAATACTTATCTTTATTTGTTTCGTGGGTAGACTCCTTCTTGAGCCTTCAACTTCATCGTCTTCTTCATTCATAATAGCATCATTTCTTATCCAAATGTTGAGATGGATAAGAGGTTATTCAAGAGTTGAGTTCTTCGTATTCCTCATCGCTTGAGGGATCTTCTTTCGATTGTGAGAGCTAGATATTCAGTTGCTCACATCTTCTCTTCTCTTATTATGAGTCGAGCTTCTTCTTCTTCCCAGAGTCTACTGAAAGTAATCACTTCCTTCTAGCACACATTCCTTGCATGAATGAATCCCATGATCCTGGGTGGCCATTCAAGGTGGCTATCACCACTTCTGCATTCTTCACTTCTTCTTTTACCGCTTCAAGTTGTTCTTTGATTTGAGAGACCCTTGTAAAGTATGACTGCATGGTCTCTGCATTCTGGATCTTCAAATTGTTCAACTGGTTTCTTAAGGTCATATTCTGATTTATGTTCTTCCCTTCAAATATATTGTTCAAGGAATCAAACATATTTGGTGTCTTTAGGGAAGACACTTGTGGTACAAGTTGATCCATGATTGAATCAACAATGATCTTCTTGGAGTTGACCAAGTTCTCCTTGTGTAAGGATTCTAGCCTAATCTCCCTCTGGAACTGGAACCTCTCTACTCATGTAGGTGTCTAATTCATTTTCTTCAGAGAGATCATATACTTCCATTCTTGGAAGTTGTCAAATTCACCAAGCTTATCATCAGGCTGGCGTGATAGATCATTTTGAAATGAGAACCTCAAATGAAAATAGCAAAAGATTAGATCTTACTGATTTGAGGTATTCCTCCTGGTTCCGGAGCTAGCTGATCTACAATTTATCAGAGAAACCCTAATTTTAAAAACTTGGAATATTTCATATCTGATTGGATAGAAGGATATATCTCTTCAAATGGAGCTATCCAATGTACTCCTTTTTTGAAAACAGTGGAGGGAAGCTCCCGGAACAGGAAGCCCTAGTTTTCCAATTTCTCCTACAGAAATTCCTGTTATTGTTTCTGTGATATCTCTAATGTTACTGCTCCTTTATGTTTGAAAATTCCCAGTAAGGTATCCTCGCATGTCCCTGATCCAAAACCACAGGTTTGATCAGAATTGGTTTCACCAATTGGGACTTATGAGTGTTTTTCCAAGGTGTCATGTTAAAGTACTGTTCAGAACAATGAAGTTGTATAGACTACCACGTGTCACTGGTTCATCTTCTGAGTCTAAATATTAGACCATAGAAGGTAATGATCATTACCTTTATGTAACATCTTCATAAATTTTATTTGGACCTTCGTAGCCCAAGATATAGCAATTCTCCCCAGGTGTCCTGTTTATGGATGAATTCTAGAAGAGGCTGGAACCCTAACTTGGAGGGATCATATCTCCTAGAATATAGTGAATCTGAGGTGGAATTTCGGACATAGTGTAAATAAATATTTTATCTTTGGCCTCTATAAGTTTTATCTCCTAATCCCTCACCAATGTCGGGATATAGCGAATGTGCCAAAACTTAGCAGTTTTAGTATTTAGGGTTTTTCAAGCTCGGGGTCAAACTAGGGTTTGACTTTCCTGAAGTTTCACCCAACCAAAAATCTTGATCCAAGTCTCTAAAATTCGATTTTGATGAGGATAAAAATCCTATACTGGGCTCACTCAAAAATTCCTCTTCTGTTGAAAGCCCTAATTTTCCATGCCAAAACTGAAAATGCTCGGAATCGAATTCCGCTTCGACAAAAAGATGCGCCCTTCAATGGAGAGTCAGCCTAGCATACTTTTTCTAATGGATTGTGGAGAGAGACCCAAAAATTAAGAAGGCCTAGCTTTTGTAGCTGCACAATGTCTTCTTCTCAGGTTAGCTCTGATACCATGTTATATTTTTATCATTAAGCTATCATAACATTAAGATCTTTAACTGAGAGAATAACAAGCACATCAATCAAACACAAGAGACAATGAACAGAGTGTTTATCCTCGGGGAAATCATAAATGGTGAAAACCCTGTAACTTCCTCAGAGATAAAATCAGCACTAAAAGTAAAACCCAAAAACATAAAGATGATCTCCACATCTTCTGTCTCTCTCTCACACACTGAGAGAGCTTCTTCTCTCTCACTCACGCACCCCAATGAGTGAGTGTGTGTATTATAAATAGAGAGACTCACTCTCTATTTATGTTCTTCTGTTCACTTGGAACCCACTCCAACATGTCGGACTTACTTAACAATTACTTACTAGAGTCGAAATCTCTAAGAGTGTCTAATAACTCTAGTGCCCCACAAGTTGTGGGGTCTTTGCCTCCTCTGCCCAATAGGAGGGCGACACAATGTTGGGGACTATTGCCCAGACTTACAATGACTCACCTAGGGTCGACATCACTAGGATAGTCTAATAACCCTAGGGCCCCACAACTGTGGGGACTTTAAACCTTGACAAATAGGAGGGTTACCCACAATGACTTGACATGAATTTCTCATTATAGAAACTTCCCGAAATAAGCATCACGGTATGACATGACTCAATTACATTACAGACACATCCCGGAATAAACATTGGGCTACAATACATAAGATATACAAATGAATACATTCTAAAGTTACAAATACATCAACATCAATAAAGGATTTTTTTGTGCTCAAATTGATCAGCTTGTACCCTTTTGAATATTTAGAGTACCCAACAAATAGACCCTCTTATCTTTGGGGCTACAAATCCTTTCTCTTTTCACTTGGAATTATAGCCCAAGCCTTTGAGCCAAAAATCCTGAAATGGGTCACATCTGGTTTATGCCCACTCCAAGCTTCGAAAGGAGTCATACCATCAAGATATTTATGATGCACCCTATTATGGATATAGGATGTACAGTTTATAGCCTCAACCCAAAAATTTGGTGGCAAAGTCTTAGCCTCCATCATACAGGTTGCCATCTCCTTCAGTGATCTGTTCTTTCTCTCAGCAACACTATTTTGCTGTGGTGTGTAAGGGATTGAATGCTGCATATGAATACCTGCATATTCACAATATTGAATGAACTTAGACTTGACATACTCACCACCATTGTCAGATCTGAGGATCTTCAATTTCTTCCCAGACTGGTTTTCAACCAAGGCCTTAAATACTTTGAAGAGGCCAAAAATTCAGACTTATACTTCAGGAAGTAAACCCAACAATACCTGGAAAATTCATATATGAAGATCAATGCATATTTGGATTGAATCATTGACATATGAGGAAATGGACGAGCAATATCACTGTGGATCAACTCAAGAGGTGTAGAGGTTCTCTCATGACTAGCTCTCTCAAATTTATGCTCTGGGTGTTTTCCTAGGATACAACCTTGACACACTCCCTTTAAAAACATAATCTTTGGTAACCCTATGACCATTTATTTTTCACTTAGATCAGAAAGATACTTATATTTATGATGGCCAGATATTTCATGCCAAAGCTTCCTTGCCTCATTAGCATGAATCAGAAGAGCAGAGGGGTTTGAGTAGGGCAGAAAATGTTAAAACATGTATACCTTTGAAGTGTGATCTACAACTCCTTTCGCAATGAATTTCCATTTGAGAACTCTGTGATATCAACATAATCAGGGGAGAATATGAGCTTCTTTGGAGACCCTGTCTGAGTCATTTGATACACTGACAAGAAGTTAGAGGTAAGACCTAGAACATACAATACATTACTGAACTTATCATTGTCAAGATCAATCCTTCCTTTCCCCAAACTATCAGTGAGAGAGACATCTCCCAGCACTATTGGTGGACCTTTCGACATGTCAAGAGAGGAGGATGCCTCCTTGGTCGAAACCATATGTATTGAAGCTCCAGAGTCTATGATGAATCTAAGTGAGCTTGATGTGCCAACAACCAATGCATGTACTCTCTCTCTTTCCTCTGAATTTGATCCTCCTTCCCTCTTCTTTGAGCAATCAGGAAGGGAGATGTTATTCTTCTCTAGGAGTTGGGTCAACATGTCAATTTTCTTCTTCATGCAAGAGCTTTTAGGATGATAGCCCTTACTGCAGTATGCGCACTTGCTCATTTCTCCTTTGTTCTTCTTCTTCTGGAAGTTCTTCTTGGAGCCTTGGGGCTCCTCTTGAGACTTGTTCTTGTCTCTCTTTTGCTCAGGTAGCTTCTTATCTTTATTCTTTCCTTTTGAATCCACCCTCAAATATCCAGCAACCAAATCTTGGTCTTTGGAAGGTTTGATGGTGCCCATCATCACCAGTTTAGTTAGGTCCAAGCTTCATGAGTATGGCCAAAAACAAGTTGCTCCTCCTTTTCAATTCCACATTGTTTTAGCTACAAAACAAGGGCTTTAGACTTGGAAAAGTAGAGTTGCAGGGAGTCGAAGCTGCTGGGACTCAAAGAGATCAATTCATTCTTGATTTGATGTCCTCTCATCTCATCTATATTACCAAAAATATCTACAAGATTCTCCCACACTTCATTAGGTGATGTCAATCCATCAAGATGGAAGAGGAGGTCTCTAGATATTCTCAAACACAAAAGACCATAGGCATCATCCCTCCTATTGTGCCATTTAATTTTCTTTGTACTTGCATTGGGATTTGCCTCAGTTTCCATAGTCACCCTGTAGAGACCCTTCACTCTCAATAGTATCTCCATCTCTACTTTCCATTCAAATAAATTAAATGGAGTCAAGATGATCTTCCTTAGATTGATCCATAGCTCTGAATTGTGGCCTTCAACCAGGAGAATGTGCTCCCAGTCAAGATGTCAAACCTGAAATAGAAATATGGAAGGAGAGAAATTGATCTAAAAAGGCTCTGATACCATGTGGAAATTGAACCCAAGTGATAGAACAATTGGACTCACAAAATTGCTAATCAAACATGCAAATTTACACACAAAGGAGACTGAAATTGGAGCACAACACTAATCTATATTGAATAAGTGTACAATATAAAACCTTATGAAGTCATAGGCTGCTGAAATATATAATTACATGAGAGATTCAAATGCATAAGGATGACATTTGAAATAGTCAAAAAGTAGGCTTACTAAATCTAGTCAAATCCCCCATAGGTGCATAAAGCAGTTTCCAAATCTACCTAGAGGCTCATGAATTGGAAAAGTAAAGTAGTCAAACTAATAAGTGATGGAAAGAAAACTCATGCATGATTTTATTAGGAGAAAAGAATGGAGGATGATGTGGGAAAAGAACAAGTCAACCAAACCTAGTCTTACTTTCCCTTTTTCCATAAATCTCAATAAAGCAAGAAACTTAGCAGAAAAAGTAGATATGTTGGTTCGGTGGGGAGACCCGGGTTTACTGTAATGTACCAACAACACCCCTATCTCACTGGCCCTTTCGAAGTGATTCTAATGGGTTGGCCAAAGACTCAAGTGTCTTCGACTAGGTTCTGTAGCATCCTGGGGTCTCGCAGCTCTTCTTAGCCAGTGAGATCTCTCTACACGACGCACAGTCTCTCTTCCTCGCGGGTTCTAACAGGGGAAGGAATCCTATCACATCACAGCGAATCTGGCAATGCGCAACTCTCTCTTCCTCTTAACCCGCGATCTGCACTATCTCACACCGCAACTCCTTTGACGGTGCGAGATCGCCTACTCTCAACATGATATCTTCTATAGTACAGCCCACTGTGACCCTCACAGTCTAAATGCTATCGCACTGGGTGGAATGGCTTGGCTAACTTTCAACAAGATATTAAACACTCTGATGTGAACTTCCATAGTTCAACACACTCTTCCTCAGCTATACTTAATATTCGAATAAGTATACTAGAAACAATTTAACAGAATGACTTATTACTGTGTGAAACAAGCACTGATAAACTCATATGCAGATACTTGATACATCTAATCCACCTTTAACCTTCAATATTGATGTAACTAAATGAGGACATACAGACATTTACTAACTGATATACAACATTCATGTAACAGATAACAGATGTCAACTAAGTAAAGCACAATCACATGAAATAATCACATAACACACTAGTTTTACGTGGTTCACTTCCAGGGTAGAAGCTACATCCACAGAACTGTGTTTATTATATCTTGAGAGAGAGTACACATTTCTGCTGCAACCTGTGTGCAGCTAGAGATCTTCTGGGTAACTCCGCACTACTGCCGGGAGCCCTTCTCTCCTAGATCTCTTCTCTTTCTCTATATTTCCTTCTTACAATATTCTCTCTCTCTCTCTCTCTCTCTCTCTCTCTCTCTCTCTCTCTCTCTCTCTCAATCCCTGCGGATTGTTACATACATGATTATATGAGCCAGCTGCTGGTTATAGTAGGATACTACAGACTGAATACAGAACCATAGCTCGACTCTATTACAATACAAACTATTGTGAGCTAACAGACTAACTAGCTATCTCAATAGCTATAGGTTATCCGACTAGCTAACCTTTTACAATACAAAATACATCCCTTTATAGGCGGCCCGAAGGTCTCTCCATTACAACACTGTGGGCCTGTCCCAACAGTAACCCAAAAACCCTAACAAGTGACAGTTGATCTATCTGTACTCGAACTACCGCTTTCCATCACACCACAGCTCTCTGCAGTCTTCCATGCTTCTCAGCGCTATCCATGGGTACTAGGTGTCACTTCTGTTTCTGTCCTTCGTCTTCAATTCTTTGGCCTTGTTGCCCCTTTTTCCTTTATGAGGGTAGCTGAGCCCTCCTGTTTTCTGTTGCTTCCTTGAATGCAGTGGGTGAGCTCTCTCTTCTCAGTCACTTCCTTGAATGCAGTGGGTGAGCTCTCTCCTCTTGACCGCTGAGGTACTGTCATCTTCTTTGACTTCTCTGTCCCAATAGTCACAGTTTTTGGCTCTGATCTGCAGCTAGAAACATTCTACAACGTCTTATCTTTATCTTATCTCTTATATCTTCGCCAAAACTGTCTATCCGCCAAAATGGCAGCTTCTCCGGTAGCTGCGGGACCCTACTCCAACAGTCCCCTAACACTTACTTGTGGCTCGTCCTCGAGCCACTACCAGCGGGCTTCTCCTATTGTAGCTTCTCCTTGGCTTCCTGCGAAGTCTTTTTAAATTTGTCGCAAAGTCCTGGGACTTCATTCTACATAGCTTCTGTAACTTAGTTCGTTGGTCTCTCTTATCTTTCCTTCCCTTATTGTCATGCTCTCGCTCTCGTCGCTTGCGAGACCTTTTAAGGATCTTCAGGTTTTGAGAAGTATTCCACATATATCCTTTCCTCTTTATCTGGTGTTAAGTCAGAATTTTGTTTCTTCAATTTTGGTTTGATTTACATTTTCTTTCAAGGATTTCATTTACTTTATTTTGATTTTGCCCTCCTTTTGGGAAATTTTGTTTAGTGTTTATTTGAAATTTTGAGCTTGCTTTACAAATTTTGAATTTTAAGCCATAGGTTTGTTTTGGTTAAATGAATTTTGAAAGTCATTTTATCAAATGGTGGATTCACAAAGCATGCTTTGACCACACCTATCACTCAAGCAACTTTTAAAATCCACACAAAATGCCAAAAAGCTGAAAAATCGCGAGAAAATAGCACTAGAATTATTCTTGTAGCGCTGGGGTGAAAAAACAATGAAGCCACGCTACAAGAATATCGCGGCCTTCATTTTTCCTGATTTTCAAGTAAAATTTTGTCATGATTTCAAATGATGATCGACTAATCCCTTGTTATGAGTGGTTTGCTACGTGTGAGCTGCAGAGTAATCATCATTCTAAGTGTTTCCAAGTCATGAAGCAAATCGTGTCTATCATTACTCTTAAGGTGGTTTGGTTTGACAGTTAGCAGCAAATTTCGGTCTAATGTGGCATGATTTGTCATTTGCATGCACAATCGAAGACGACGGACCTAGTGGAGTAACTATAATCACTACAAAACTGGATCTTGCCGCGGCAGAATAGAGAGAGGTTTTTTAAGGCTTCATGGGAAGTTAGGGCTTCCTAATTTCGCTGCTACCAGTTAAATTGAATGTTGGAAGGCACCTGTTCAGCCATTAAATAGCTCGAAGTCTGGCTTAAAGCAACTATAGTGGAGCATTAAAGAGGGCCATGAGCCTTTTGTTTCATATGAAAGCCTTGAGCAGCTTCATCGCCTTTTCTTTGACCTTGGTGTTACGCATGTCTTGTATTGTTGCTTGACTATGCTTTTAGCAATGATAAAAATTTATAGCTAGAAGACCTGGGAAATGGAAGCTCTTTCAAAACTTATCACTAATAGGCTTGATGATTTGAGAAGGAATGTGTTTTTCCGATCTGTAATGAAGGCAGACTACACTGCATTATGTTCAGGATTCATCACGAACCACAGATTGCATCTCACTTATGACTTTCATAGCTACACACTGAGAACTATGGGGTTATGCTGTTATATGCATTTTCTTCAATTTGCATGGAATGAACTTTTACTTCTGGATAGCATTGATTCCTGCGATTTTAATCTTGTTACTTGGCACGAAACTGCAGCATGTGATGGCGAGACTGGCCATGGAGAACCTTTAAATTTTTCTGATATTCCAGGTTTTCCAAATCCAGTACCTATTATGGATGTTTGGGGATATTGTCTTCCACGGTTTAGAGAAAGAAAAGAGGATAGTCCATCAAATCACCTCATCAAATTTCATCAATGTATGGCCCAGTTAAATATCCAGCATGAAGATGTGCTCATGAAGATGTTCATGTATTCACTTGAGCAAGATGCACGAGATTGGTATTTTTCTCTTCCCGCTGCTAGTATCTCCTCACTGAATGAATTCCACACATGCTTTCGGAAACGTTGTAAGTATCTGTACTCAGCTGAACTCTTTTTAAAAGATTGTTGTGAACAGGCTGAGGTTTATAATACAATTTCTGATTCAAGAAACCATGATGATGAGTACAATCAAGGGTTCAAAACATGTCATGAAAAAGTTGAAGTTTCAGAATTTGTTGAAGATGAAAAGGTAACATTTTCAGATATTGCTGTCAAGAAAGAATGCCATGATCATTATGATAATCAGGTTGTTGTTTTAGGTCAGTTTGAGGATTGTCCAAGTGATGAGATCAGTAAATATAGTTTGAAACATTCTCATAACGATTTCAACAGCCTTAATAGCAGTTTGAATGCTAATCCTTTTGAAGATCAATCTCTAGTTCAACAAACTTTTGAAAATCAGTGTTGTGTTAAAGATCAGTTTTGTATTGAAGGAAAAGATGAACCTTTAGCATCATCATTAGAAATTTCTCAGAATACTCCCTGCTATGATGAAGAGATTAGAGTTCCAAGACAATAATTTTGTGATGAATTAGATTCTTTTCCTTTTGGTTTTGATAGTAAAATCGATGAAGGCCAGGCTGTTCACATTTTTTCAGAAGTTTCTTTTATTCATGGTTATGATAAATCTGCTGTTCAAAATCACTATGAAGATGGTCTAATTTTTAATAGATATGATGATGAAATTGAAAAGAAAGACCTAGAAATCTGTGAGGTGTGTGATATGTCAAAATCTAATCAGCTGATTCAAGAATGCATTCAGTCTATTATTCTTGAATAGCAAAAGCCAATGCTTGATAGTCATTTATTTGAAGACACTGTGGGAAATGAGGTTCAAAGTGTTGACATTATTGGTGATACTATTCAAAAATTTACAGAGCAAATTCAGGCTGATCTCAATGTCTTTTGTCGCCAATGCCTGATTGATATTCATGGAACAAAATCTTCTTATGAACAGCTTGTGTTTTTCATAGAGCAGGAGGAGGTAACTTATGGAAGTTTTTATGATCCAATAGCAGATTATTTAGAGTCAACACCATGTTATAAATCTGCTATTTCAGAGACACTATTTGATGAAAGTGGGTATAAGTTGTTAAATCTCTGCTCTTCATGTTTTCCAATATTTTTGATTATATATATATTTGGAGTTGAAAACAAGTTTTGGTGGGTTGACCAAATTTTTTCTTGGTTACATTGGAAATCGGATTTCGATTTGATTCAGTAGATGGAAGGTTCCTCAGAGAAAGAGATTTGATTTTCATTGTACATATATCAGTGTGTGAGGGATTGAATAAAGACTCCATAGCCCAATGGATGTTTTGTAGACAGGTAGATAGAAGACAGAAGGCACTGGTCTACAGGTTCTTGAAGCCTCGCAGGGAGGACTTCATCCCGCAGCTGGAGCCAGATGTTAAGTCAGAATTTTGTTTCTTCAATTTTGGTTTGATTTACATTTTCTTTCAAGGCATTCATTTACTTTATTTTGATTTTGCCCTCCTTTTGGGAAATTTTGTTTAGTGTTTATTTGAAATTTTGAGCTTGCTTTACAAATTTTGAATTTTAAGCCATAGGGTTGTTTTGGTTAAATGAATTTTGAAAGTCATTTTATCAAATGGTGGATTCACAAAGCATGCTTTGACCATACCTATCACTCAAGAAACTTTTAAAATCCACACAAAATTCCAAAAAGCTGAAAAACCGTGAGAAAATAGCACTAGAATTATTCTTGTAGCGCTGGGGTGAAAAAACAATGAAGGCGCGCTACAAGAATATCGTGGCCTTCATTTTTCTTGGTTTTCAAGTAAAATTTTGTCACGATTTCAAATGATGATCGACTAATCCCTTGTTATGAGTGGTTTGCTACGTGTGAGCTACAGAGTTATCATGATTCTAAGTGTTTCCAAGTCATCAAGCAAATCGTGGCTATCATTACTCTTAAGGCAATTTGGTTTGACAGTTAGCAGCAAATTTTGGTCTAATATGGCATGATTTGTCATTTGCATGCACAATTGAAGACGACGGACCTAGTGGAGTAACTATAATCACTACAAAACCGGATCTTGCCGCAGCAAAATAGAGAGAGGTTTTTTAAGGCTTCACGGGAAGTTAGGGCTTCCTAATTTCGCTACTACCAGTTAAATTGAACGTTGGAAGGCACCTGTTCAACCATTAAACAGCTCGAAGTATGGCTTAAAGCAACTATAGTGGAGCATTAAAGAGGGCCACGAGCCTTTTGTTTCATATGAAAGCCTTGAGCAGCTTCATCGCCTTTTCTTTGACCTTGGTGTTACGCATGTCTTGTATTGCTGCTTGACTATGCTTTTAGCAATGATAAAAATTTATAGCTGGAAGACCTGGGAAATGGAAGCTCATTCAAAACTTATCACTAATAGGCCTGATGATTTGAGAAGGAATGTGTTTTTATGATCTGTAATGAAGGCAGACTACACTGCGTTACGTTCAGGATTCATCACGAACCACAGATTGCATCTCACTTATGACTTTCATAGCTACATGCTGAGAACTATGGAGTTATGTTGTTATATGCATTTTCTTCAATTTGCATGGACTGAACTTTTACTTCTGGATAGCATTGATTCCTGCAATTTTAATCCTGTTACTTGGCATGAAACTGCAGCATGTGATGGCGAGACTGGCCGTGGAGAACGTTTGGGATCCAATTGTGGGAACTCAATTGAAACCCCGCGATGCACTTTTTTTGGTTTGATAAACCTCAAATTCTGTCGTGGTTGAGTCATTTTATTTCATTTCAGAATGCTTTTGAAGTGGCGTCATCTATCTAGTCTTGGTGGGAAATTAAAGCTCACACTTGTTTCATGAAGAGCCATGCATTTGTCTACACATGTTTGATTTCAGGACGATTTCAACAACCCTCATTGGAAATAGAAAGCGAGTGCAATTACCAAAAACATGAAGTTTCAAGTTTCAAGCATCGAATCAATCACATACAGAATGTTGTTTCTCGACCCATGTGGAAGCTTTCTCAAGCTATTTGGCAACTTGACAGAACTGGCTACTAGTTCAGTTCTAGTGTAGTTATGGCATCCTTCCTCTTTATGCAATTGTTACACAGATGGGATCTCGTTTAAAAAGGCCTTGATTGCAGAAGAAATCAGAGAATCCCTTCATGGTTGGCGCAAGCGAGTTAGGGAGAAAGCAAAGCGTGATTCCTCACATCCATCTCTGACAACTACAAAATCATCCACTTATTGCAAATCTTCTACTCCATCTAGAACAGCCCAGTTACTCATAAACCTCAGAGAGATCAGCATATGGAGAGGGGTAAAAGTTTTAATGATTGAGAAGGAAAGTCAATCAGAAACTTTAAATAAAGGAAGTACAGGAAATTTTCCTATAGTTTTACTTCTAAAACTTCTTAATCAGTTGCTCTATTCAAGAAGTACTGCTCATCTTGAGCAGGTGATGAGTCTTCTTAAAGTCATAATGAACAGTGTTGAAGTCCATGCCCAGTCAGGTTCTCAGTTTCATCTTACAGATTCAGCTCCAAAACATGTTCTTCAAGGTGTCACAGCTGATGCACATATTGATACTTCAGGCTTCGAGATGACCTCACAGGGTTCAACTTTTGCTGCAGAAAAGAAAGTTGATTCTACAACATTGCTGCTCAGTATTCCTGAAACAGAGCTTAGATTATTATCGTCCTTGTTGGCATGTGAAGGTTTGTCAGAACTTGCATATTCTCATGCTGCGGATGTATTGATGAAGTTAGTGAAAATGGCACCTCCCCATCAGTATCTTTTCATTACTGAATTGTCAAATGCTGCAGAAGGATTGAGCAAGGTTGTAGCAGGTGAATTAAAATGTTTTGGTGACGCAGAAACCATGCTTCTTTCAACTCAAATGTTTGGTTCTGCAATTTTCAGAGTTCTGCAGGCTTTAAGCTCTCTTACTACAAAGAAAGGGATGATGAGGTACTGTCTAATAAAAATCATGATGAAAGTGTGACTGTAATCAGGAGTCTAGGTTCAGCTATTGAACCTCTATGGCAAAGACTCAATCTCTACATCAGTAAGATAGAAAATCTCTCGTCTTCATTGTCTAGTATATCTGTATCTTCTTGTGCTAATGGGGTTTTATCCCCTCTGTTACCAAGCAAATAGAAAATCTTGGCATATATCGAGGCATTTTTTGTAGCATGTGGAAAGTTGCAACCTGGTCAAATGACACCTGCACAGCTAAAATATGCCAGTGCTCTTGCAAATGAGGTAAAAGAGGATACAAGTTTATCTGAGTCTTCTTTCCTGTCAAAGTCTTGATCAGCTCCACAGAGAAAGGTTGATGAGAAGGGGAAGCAGCATAATGAATAGCTCACCAAAAGGATAACTAACCTGGAGCAGGAGAAGAAGAGAGATAAAAAGAAAGCTCAGGTGTTATATGGTATCGCTCTACTGGCTGAGGTAGCAAGAGATTTATGAATTGGTTGTTAAAATCAGTTTGTTGTTATCACTTTTTCAGGAGCATATTAGTTAGTGGTTTGCTATTTTTAGTAAATATCAGATTTTGTAATATTGCACATTTACTTTAATACATCGAATGGCTTGAAGGCAGTTAGGGTTCACTTCTAACTGATTTTTGTAAAGAAACACTATTTAGAGAGATAGAGAAGCCATTAGAATGGTTCGATTTTTGAGAGCTTTCAGGAGGTCTTCAAGCTCAGTTGGTTTTCAGACTTGTTCATGAGAAAGGTACAAACTCTTGTATGCAGTGGTTGATGAAACTATGAGATATATATGAATTTTACCCTTCAGATTTATGTATTGGCTTCATTTTCATCTTTTCTAGTTGCTTAAATTGACAGATTCATTGACTGGTTTATGTTTATATTCTGGTAATGCCTGTCATTTATGTATGAACCTCAATACTGTTTCTGTTTGATCTTGTTACATATATCATGCATATTCATCTTTTATTGCTTATGATTCAGTAGTTTCTTTACTTATGAATGTACTCCCTGACTGTTTTCAAATTTCACAACCAAAGACACATTACAGAAACCCTAAACCTATCTGTTTTATTGAATTTTATCTTGAGTGTGTGTTAGCTTGTTTCTTTGGCCTTAGAAACAATTTATGGCACAAACATCTGGGTTAGAACTTTTATCACAAGGAAAATCTGTATACTCCATCCTTGTCAATCATTTCATTCAGTCTGGAGCCTTCTTATGCGAAAGGTATACAAACCAGGAATTCCATTCCGAGAACAAGCCTTTGTCTGCATCTTGAAGTTCCACTTGTTCGGTTTGTTTTCCCTTTCACTTTTCTTCTCAGCAACTCGCTCCAGGTATTCATGCTTCTTGTGTTCCACATATTTTCATTCTTGAACTTTGGAACCTCTTGTTCTTCTCCTAGCTGGTGAGATAGGTCATCTCCCTTCTCCTGTTGCCTTCTTTTTTTCATTTTTACTTTCTTCCTAGTTGGAGATTTATTCTCATCATTCGTCTGCTCTACTTTCTTATCTTCAGTGATCGACTCGTCCTTCTTCTTCTCTGCAGCTAAGAATTTGATGACATCTTCTACATTCGGTGCTTGACTCCTCATCCTTGGTAGCTGTCTGGCCTATGATGAACTTGGTTTCATACCCTTGGGTGGTGTCACCATAGTGGACACAAGGCCTCCACGCTCGAATCATCTCACAATGTCTTCTAAAGGTTCCTCCTCGGACAAAAACCACTCAGTGCAATACTCTGGATTGGCAATGGCTGCAAAATAGGGAAATCACAGCACTCTGTAACGAAATTAGCTCTGCATAGGGAAAACTTAACAACTTTCTCTATAGCTCTCGGCTCTTTGCAAAAGTAACCATCCTGAATGAATGATATCTTCTTTTATGCTGAAGGCGATACTCCCGGATGCAACGGTCATCTAGGCTGAACCCGTCGGTGATATTAATTGCATGGATGATACTACACTCGTCATTTCAATCCTCATTAAATGCTGAAATCCAATCAAATTTCCCTCGAAACCTGTGTGCAGGTGCCGATCTCGTCGAAGATTTACTAAATCTGGAAAATGCATTATGTTGTTGCCAAATCTACGGTAAGGTATACCGGTCGTTTCTTCATTAACTACCTGTCAGAAGGCGAATTGACTAGCCCTCTGTCCTTTTTCAAAACTGGATAAGTGGCACGGGGAATCATCGCCTTACTGCGATGTCACACTGCATCACCTGTGAAAAACAAACTTAACAGTATAGTTTTTCTTTTTCTTTTTCCCCAAGCCGCTTATGACTTGTGCAAAATGAACCGTCTTAATGCGATTCCTTGTACTTAGAATACGTGCCGGTGTAGACTAATTCCTGGTGCGATGCCTCCTTTCAACTACACTGGACATCTGCACTCACATATATATCTAAGTTAAGGCTGGGACGTGGAGTGGCTAGCACTATAAAGCTTAAGCCTACTGCCATTAATAAAAGTGGGAAGAAGCTCCCCATTCAGTTTGCTGAGATGAACGGAACCTCCCTCTGTAACTTGCTGTATCTGATATGGCCCCAACCAATGTGTCTTGAATTTTCTTGGAAACTTCACAAACTTACTGTCGTAGAGGAGGACTAGGTCTCCTATCTGAAAAATCTTGTTCTTGACATGCCTGTCATGCCAAGCTTTCTCTCATGCCTTCTGCACTTTTTGATGGAATCCTGCAATGAACCTGTCTTCCTCTAAGGAAAGAAGCTACGCTAGCCTTTCATTTGTCGTGTCTGTGTCTGTCATCCCAGTGATCTGAGCAATTCTTAGACTGGGCATAATATACTCCATAGGCACAACAGCCTCTTATCCATATACCAAGCTGAAAGGTGTATGTCCTGTAAGTTTCTTGCATGTCATTCTATAAGCCCATAACATAGCGTTAACTCTGAGGTCCCAATCATTCCTTTGGCTGCTGCAGATCTTAGTAAGAGCATTTTCTAGAATCTTGTTAAAGGCCTCCACCGTACCATTAGCTTGGGGGTGGTAGGGAGTGCTCTTATGGTGTTGTATCTAGAATTCCTCTATTAAGGCCTCAATAGTGTGGTTCAAGAAATGGGTGCCTTGATGGCTCATCAAAATTACTGGACATCCAAATCTATTGATGATGTTCTCAAAGAGGAACTGTGTAGCTGTAGTAGCATCACAATTCCTTACCACTTTAGCCTCCGCCCATCTGGTGAGGTATTCTGTTCCTGTGATGATGTATCTCGCACCAGTTCATTTTCCTAGTGGGTTGATAGGACCCACAAATTCTATATCCCACTTGTCAAATGCCTGCAGCATAATCTGTGGTCGTAGCGGCATTTCATCTCTCCGTGAAGGTTTTCCTACCCTCTGGAAGATATCGCAGCATCTGCAAAATTCCTTAGTATCCTTATGCAAAGTAGGCCACCATAATCCCGCGGTCAGGATTTTCTGCGCAGTCAGCTTTCCTGCAAAATGACCTCCTGCGGTACCGGAATGTGCTTCTCTGATAATGGCCTCTTTCTCATGTGGCGTGATGCATCTGCGTAGGACTTCATCTGGACCTAACTTGTATAGCTGTACTGCGATCAAGGTGAAGTCCACTGCTTTAACAACCAACTGCTTCTTTTGATGCTTAGTAAAATCAACAGGTGCACATCCTGTAGTGAGAAAGTGAATAATATCAGCATAGTACTCGTCTGCGATCTGAATAGAAAACAATTGCGCATCGGGAAAGTTGTCCTCTAGGTTACTTGGCTCTTCTCCTGAGTCTATCCTCAATAGATGATTTGTTCAGGCATTTAATCTTCCTAGTTTCACAATTATTTCAAAATCATACTCCTGAAATAGGAGTAACCATCTGCAGATTCATCCCCCTAACACTGGATTATTGACCAAGTAATTCAAAGCAGAATGGCCAATGAACATCTTGAATGAGGCACCTAGCAGGTAGTGCCTGAATTTCTGTAGAGCATACACCATAGCTAATCCTTATCTTTATGTAGTGGTGTAGTTCTTTTCTGCGGTGGATAGTTTTCTGCTTGAGTATGCGATAGGGTGATCGATACCTCCTTCTCCTGGCTGTGTTAAGACGATCCCCAATGTCATGCCAGATGCATCCACATGTACATGAAATGGCTTGGTCCAGTCTGGGAATACTAAGATGGGTGATATAACCATCTTCTCTTTAAGGGTGTCTAGAATTTTCTGGCATTCCTCATTCCATAGGAATTTTACATCTTTCTTTAACATCTTTTCCATAGGTGCTGTGATCTTTGCATAACCTTTGATAAATTTTCTATAGTACCCGGTATGACCAAGTATTGTCCTCAACTGCTTGATTGAGTTGGGTGCTGGAAGGTTTACAATGATGGCAATCTTTGCGGGATCTACCATCAAGCCTTGTCTACAGACAATATGACCCAACAAAATACCAAATGGTGCACAGAATATACATTTTTTCAAGTTTAGAGAAATCTGGTACTGCCTACATTTCTTTAACATCAGTATTAAATCTCCTATGTGCTTGTCGATTAATCCAAATACAGTCCAATCATCAAAATAAACATCTAAGAATTTATGGATGTACTCTTTAAATACAACAGCTACTACTCTAGAAAAGATAGCTGGTGCATTCTTAAGACCAAAGGGCATTACTGTATACTGGAATGAGCCCCATTCTGTTGCAAAAGTGGTCTTAGATCGATCTTCTAGATGGATTCTGATCTGGTGATAGCCTGAAAAGCCATCAGTGAAGGAGTAGACCTCCTGTCCTCCCACATTGTCTAACACTTCATCAGTGAAAGGTGTCGGAAATGGATCATGAAGTGATGCATCATTGAGTTTATGCAAGTTGACACAGATCCTGATGTCTCCTTTGGTTTTATTTTCTTGCACGACAATGGGACTAACCCATTCGCTTTCTTCTACGGGCTCAATGATGCCTGCTGCTAGCATCTTATCGATCTCATCCTTCACTTTTTCTTTATACCGCAGATTTAATCTGTATGGGTGCTGCTTGACTGGCCTAGCATCCTCTTTCAATGGTATCCTCATTACTCCCAGGTCTCCAACTATTCCCTTCATCTCTGTGAACTTGGTGGGGAATAGGTCCTGATAGTCATTTAGCAAGTCTACAATCTGTCCTACTGTTTCATCGTTCCAATAGTCTCCAATGGATGCAAACTTTGGTTCTGTGTCTATGCCAATGTTGATGTTCTTAATCTTGATAGGCTCTATGATAGCTGGAGTCTCTAGCTTTGGTGCATCAACATCGCAAGTTCCCTCTGACTCTGGGATGTTGATGTTGCAAGGATCCTCATCCTCCTCCTCTAGTTCTGATACGAAGTTATAGCACTCGAGTGCCTCTTCTAACTGGATGGCCCACTCAGGTTGAGCTAACACTGAGAGGGTACAGTCCTCAAAGATCTTAATCTTTATAACGTCTAAAGCCTAATTAATGCTTAGGTACTCAGATTCAAAAGCGAAAGTGAGTTCAAAGCTGTCTATCATAAGTGGCCATGTATTTGTTCCCATGTACAACTTTGTCTCAGTGTACCAATTCTATGGAATTTTCTCCAAAGTGTGAATGAATCGGTGAACCCATTCATCCTCGGGAATGTTCGACCAATTCTGTTCACAAGTTTAAATATGTGACCTCGGGTCACTTTCTCCTGTGTATTTCTGCTGGACATACTCCGTGTCAGTAGAGAATCTTATCGCCATCAATCTCTTAAGATCATCCCATGATGCGATATTCTCTTTATGTGCATACCACCATCTTGCAGGTGTGGCTCGTACTGCAAGGTCCATAGCTGCAATCCTCTGCTCATGAGGAACTTGTTGTTCAAACTGGTATAAAAAATCATTGACATCTGCTAAGCCATCAAACGACGAAATATGCTTAAGCTCTGCTTCGATCCATTGCAGTGACTTAGTCATATATGCACATCTGCGAGTTGAGACTTCGTAAAGTATTTTCTGCCAGTTCTCTAGACCAAGATCCGAATTCGATGCGCATGAGCTGTCACATCGCCAACTAATGTTCCCTTCTACGGTTGGATTGATGTAGTCACTCTGGTTCGCAGTCATCTGATAGAGAATATCCATGTTATGTGCCTCATCCTATGCTCGGATAGGTTCAATGTATCTAGGACCTTGAAGAGGATCCAACGGTGCAATGACCCAGATCTGCGCATCCTCAAAGCTCATTTGTCTTCTCTTTAGGTCGATAACAGCCATGTTACCGATCGCCCAATCAATGCCTAGTAATGTTGGATATGGTCTACTGTCGCCAATGATTTCTATAACTTCAAAGTCTGCAAAGCTATGAACTCCATCAATGTCAACTGGAACCTGTGGTAGTCGACCCAGTGGTGATACCCTCTGTTGATTAGCTAATCTCAAATGGATAGGCGATCTGACTAACTTAGGGCTACCCATCTGTTCCCATGTCTACTTAGTAAAAACATTTACCTCTGATCCTAGATCTAGGATCACCTCATCCATTTCAAATTTTCCAACTTGTGCTATGAGTCACATCTCTCTTCCTATTCTTATATGGCCCATAATGTTATGAATAGCACATTGTGCACTGCTCACAGAAGAAGATGGCGGGTACTGATCTATGATGCACTGAAGCTCTCTGATAGCTTTCTCATTTCTTACGAGTTTTAGACAACTCTGCAGGAAGGATTGTACGCTTCCTGACGACTCATCCTCATCACATCTTCCTGATGTGGTAGCCTGTGATGTCTGTACGGGGCTAACCCCATAAGGTGTTTGTTGTGGTACGCCCCTAGATGGCAGTACCTACGATCCTGATTGCATAGGTTCATTAAAGAAAGTTTTAGCTTCCTGAAATGTTTCTTTATTTTTCTATAGGTCGAGTGGTGTTGATTTATTAGTATCTTTGCGCACCCACTCCGGTCCTGTGTTCTTTTCACTATCCTGCGGTGTGCCACTAGTGGAAGCACCGCTACGAGTCACAATGTTGACTCTTGGTTCTGGCTCTTTCTGCTCATTAGAGATAAGTTGGATGTTCTGATGTACTGTTGTCTTAGGTTCTCTGATCTTAGCTATAAAGGTAGGACATTCTTCTATAGCGTGATCATAATATTTGCAATAATTACATGTCATGGTGTGGCTCTGACAATCCCTAGCATAATGTCCTACAACTCCACAGTTGTAAAAAGTGACTGGTCCATGACCACGGCCAAATCCTTCACCACGGCCAAATCCTCCTCCATGGCCAACATGAGCCGGATCATGCTGTGGTCCTGCTGCTGGACCCTGTGTCTCCGATTGGACTCTCTACAAGTCATGTTTTCTATCGACCATGAGATCGTAGGCTCTGCAGGTATAGTCTTCATGTCCTACTGACTTATAGAAGGTACAGTATAAGTTCTTAGGTGTCTGTACATACTTCTAAAGCATAGGGCATTGCTGAGGTAGATGTGCTCTTGTTCTGCATAATTCACACCATGGCCCCTGAGTTTGTGCTAAGGGGTTAGGTGCCCCACTTGCTAAGTATTCAACAAATACTAGACAGTTGTCTTTAGTATGGCCTTGTGCTTTACACTTGATACACCATATGTCTTGTGCAATCTCTTTTCCTTTTCTAATCTCATGCATCTATAACGTGAGATTTGCTAACTGGTTTTGCAGGTTTGTCATACCTGTACTGGTTTCAGCTAGAGGTGATGCCTCTAGTTTCATTGCCATCTCCAATGCATCATCTTGTGTCTGGAGTTTCTGCTGCATTAATGGCAGTTTGATGTGAGGGAGCAACGCTGTAATAAACCATTCCTTATGTTGCTCTGGCGCAAACTCAAAGTTGACTTGGTCTATGAGGGCTTTTAATTTCTGGTCGAAGTCCCATACTGACTCTGTAGGTAGCTGTTTAATGTCTTTGAGCTCTGTGATACACTGTGACTCAGACTTAGGTTTCTTAAACTCTTTGATCATGGCGGTCCTGACCTGTATAAGTGTTCTGGGTATCACTGAGGTATACTTCATATACCATGTTAAGGCTCGTTCCCTAAGTGTGGTGACCAACTGTACAAGTTTAATATTATCATCTTGGAGTCCTTTAATGGTCCACATGACTTCACATAGAAACCAGTGCTGCTCTGGGTCTTCTGCCCCTATACCCTTAAAGGTAGGTAACTTCATATCATCCCCCATTCTATTTCTGCTTGGTGGATGTTGATTTGCTGTGTTACTACCACTCAGTGGTGTAGGTAGAGGTGATGTAGTGGTAGTATGTACTGTCTGCGAGCTACTAGATGGAGTTTCTATGGGATTGTTCTGAGTCCCGGTCTGTTTCTGTGGGGTATAAGGGTGGTAAGGGACACCCCCTTCTGTTTTGTCTGTGTTACTATGACTCTGTTGTCTAGTATTATCTAAAATGTCTTCAGATATGGGAGATCTGAAATCTACTTTATATTTCTTTCCACTACGTGTACGTCCAATGTCATCAAAATCACTCTCAAACTCTTGTGACATCACACTTTCTTAACTTATTGGTCTGAAACTATATCCATTACTCCTTTTTCATATAATAACATCTTAATGGACAAGTTTAAAGAGTTTAGGCACTTACCGCAATATCGTTTGAAGAAGTACCACTCAGCCTCACTGAAGCTTTTTCTCTGTTCAACTGCAAACTCTGTGACGAAGCCTTCTAGCACACTCGCAAGCCATAAGTATACTGCTCGTGTAATGGGATTGCCTATGCTCTTCACGGTCTGAATTAGATCTGGTGTCTAGACAATGTTTCGTTTCTTTATGAATATGCTTTGATCAGTCAACTTTGATAACCAGTCATACAGCTCGTTTCCATAGGTTGCAAAAAATATCGTATGCAGGTCTGTAAAGAAATGTTTTTGTAACCAGTCCTCTGTACTCAGTCTAGGACTCTTGTTCTCTTGTTCGACAAATTATTTCTCCTTAGACTCAAGCCACTGGTTGAGTTCGTCTCTAATAGGATGCCAATAGAACATCAGTGCTTAGTTTGTTCAAAACCGGCAATAGAACCATTTGTTGGTTCAGTGGGCAGACCTGGGTTTACTGTAATGTACCAACAACACCCCCAGATCACTGGCCCTTTCGGCAACAGACCACGGAGTGGCCTGAAGTCTCACCCGAAGTGATTCTAATGGGTTGGCCAAAGACTCAAGTGTCTTCGACCAGGTTTTGTAGCATCTTGGGGTCTCGCAACACTTCTTAGCCAGCGACATCTCTCTCCATGATGTGCAGTCTCTCTTCCTCACGGGTTCTGAAAGGGGAAAGACTCCTATCGCATCGCAGTGACTCTGGCGATGCACAAATCTCTCTTCCTCTTAACCCGTGATCTGCGCTATCTCACACCACAACTCCTCTGACGGTGTGAGATCGCCTACTATCAACACAATATCTTCTATAGTATGACCCACTGCGACCCTCATGGTCCAAAGGCTATCGCATTGGGTGGAATGACTTGGATAACTTTCAACAAGATATTAAACACTCTGACGTGAACTTCCACAATTCAACACGCTCTTCCTCAACTATACTTAATATTCGAACAAGTATACTGGAAACACTTTAACATAATGACTTATTACTGTGTGAAACAAGCACTGATAAACTCATATGCAGATACTTGATACATGTAATCCACCTTTAACCTTCAATATTGCTGTAACTAAATGAGGACATACAGACATTTACTAACTGATATACAACATTCATGTAACAGATAACAGATGTCAACTAAGTAAAGCAAAATCACATGAAATAATCACATAACACACTGGTTTTACGTGGTTCACTTCCAGGGTAGAATCTACGTCCAGAGAACTGTGTTTATTATATCTTGAGAGAGAGTACACAGTTCTACTCCAACCTGTGTGCAGCTAGAGATCTTCTGGGTAACTCCGCACTACTGCTGGGATCCCTTCTCTCCTATATCTCTTCTCTTTCTCTATATTGCCTTCTTACAATATTCTCTCTCTCTCTCTCTCTCTCTCTCTCTCTCTCTCTCAATCCCTACAGATTGTTACATACATGCTTCTATGAGCTAGCTGCTGGTTACAATAGGATACTACAGACTGAATTCAGAACCAGAGCTCGACTCTATTACAATACAAACTACTGTGAACTAACAAACTAACTAGCTATCTCAATAGCTACAGGTTATCTGACTAGCTAACCTTTTACAATACAAAATGCATCCCTTTATAGGTGGCCCGAAGGTCTCGCCATTACAACACTGTGGGCCTGTCCCAACAGTAACCCAAAAACCCTAACAAGTGACAGTCGGTCTATTTGTACTCGAACTGCCTCTTTCCATCACACCACAGCTCTCTGCAATCTTCCATGCTTCCCGATGCTGACCATGGGTACTGGGCGCTGCTTCCCTTTCTATCCTTCATCTTCAATTCCTTGGCCTTATTGCCCCTTTTTCCTTTATGAGGGTAGATGAGCCCTCCTGTCTTCAGCCGCTGCCTTGAATGCAGTGGGTGGGCTCTCTCTTCTCGGCCATTGCCTTGAATGCAATGGGTGAGCTCTCTCCTCTCCACCGCTGAGGCAGTGTCATCTTCTTTGACTTCTCTATCCCGATAATCACAGTTTCTAGCTTTGATCTGCAGCTAGAAACATGCTACGACGTCTTATCTTTACCTTATCTCTTATATCTTCGCCAAAACTGTCTATCCGCCAAAATGGCAGCTTCTCCGGTAGATGTGGGACCCTATCCAACAAGATATGTGCTAGGGAGGATCCTAAATAAATAAGATATGCTAAATATAGATTCTAGGAGGTTTCGTAAGTGCTCCATGACTCAGTTTTAGAAAGTTTGACTTCTAGGACATGTGGAAGACAAGTTGCATAGAGTGGAATATTGGAAACTAGGAAAATAAGACAAAAATGGATTAATTAATGTCTAAGGTATCTAACTATGGGTTGATTATTCTAAAAACCCCCCTTAAGCTTGAATTTATGAGTAAATATCAGAAAAATATAGGGCCTAGAAACAAGGCTTTGTCACCCTTTACATACTGCATGTCCATTTAACCAAGGAAAGAGGCAAAAAACCCAGTGGGAAAATCCTCCCTTAAACATGGACAGTAAAACAAAATTTGAAAATCTTGTCATCAATCATGCTTCACAGCATGATCAGCAATCCCCAGTAGTTATTTGAGATTGCTGAATGCCTTCTCACAAAAAAAATTGGTGAAGATGTCTGCTACTTGTTCTAAAGATACACAAAAGAGTAGGTTAATGGTGCCATCATGCACAAGCTATCTAATTTAGTGCATATGGATCTCAATGTTTTTGGTTCTCTGTCTTGAACTAGATCATTTTAGATTCAAATGGTACTCTGATTATCACAATAGAAAATAGTTGAAAACTCTGATTCGAAGCCACACTCACCAAGTATCCCCTACAACCATAAACATTGAGTTGTTGCATTTACAACTCCTCTATACTCTGCTTCTGTAGATGAGAGTGCTATGGCACTCTGTTTCTTGGTTGACTAGCTGATTGATCCTTCAGCAAGCATGAACACATATCTTGATGTTAACTTTTGATCTGTGTTGTCACCTGCCCAATCATTGTCAGTAAACCCAATCAAATCAAGATCATACTTAGCTTTGTAGAAGATCCCATGAGTTCTTGTTCCCTGAACAAAGTTAAGGATCCTTTTGGCTGCTCTCCAATGGATCTCATGAGTCTGATCCATGTATCATGTGTTGAAGCCATGCTTATTGCATAAGAAAGATCAATTCAAGTGTGTGTAAGGTACAACAAACACCCAATCAATTGCCTATACAGTGTATTATTTACCATAGGAGAAGAACATGCTTCTTCAAGCTTAACTCCTGAAAGGAAGGGAGTCTTGCTTGGCTTGCAATATTTCATGTTACACTTGTTCAGAAAATCTAAAGCATACTTGGACTGATGTAATTTTATTCTATGTTGGGATTGAGCAATTTCGAGACCCAAGAATTGGCTCAACAACCCCAAATCAGTCATAGAAAATGCATGGTTCATTGCATCCTTCAAGGAGGCAATCTCTTTCTTTGAACTTCTTGTAATCAAAAGGTCATCCACATGTAATACAATAATGATCAAAGAACCATGAATCATATTCAAATACACATTAGGATTAGGGTCACATCGAACAAAACTCAATGACAGCAACAAGCCATCAATCTTGGCATACCAAGCCCTAGGGGCTTGCTTGAGCCCATACAATGATTTCTTTAACTTACACACAAAAGATGGATTAGAAACAAACCCTTGGGGCTGCTGCATGTAAATATCTTTAGTAATATCTCCATTCAGGAAAGCACACTTCACATCCATGTGATGTACTTCCCACTGCTTCAAAGCTGCAATGGCTAAGGCTAGCCTGACTCAAAAATACCAACATAAGAAGACCAATCCATGGAAAAATCAGGCTTACTAAGAAAATTAGGGTTAGACTTAGTCACAACTGAACCAACATCCAAAAGAAGGTCAGAATGTATCAAATAATCTAGGAAGACTTCATCTGAAAGAAGGAGATCATCTGAGATAGGATACATGTCTAAACTTTAAAATGGATTGACAAAGTGGAGAGTAGGCTCCATAGTCTATATAAGATGACTCACCTGGTCAACTGCTAGGACCAAGTCTCGAGAAGGTAAGCATGAAAACAGAGCCTGCTTCTCAGTAGCAACTGAATGCAAAGGACATGAGGCCACATAGCTCACCCATGGTGGGGTAGTGTCTATAGAAACACTGGGAATCCATAAAGGAAAGACTTGGTCTCTAGTTGGGTCAGGAGATGGATCAAGAAAATCCAACTGATTGATAGTGACAGTTTCTTCTCCATGATTAAAGTACATCACATGAAGTAATGTTGACACCACAACTTGCATGGCATAGACATAATCATGTCCAAGGAGCATATTGAAGTCCAAGGGGTCTTCAATCACCATGAATTCAACTAAGATGGTATTCCCACCCAAAGTAATAGGTGTTTGAGAAAGAATTCCCAAGGATATACTAGTTCTTCTATCCCGCCAGTAACTGGCTAGTTGTCGACACAAGTTTAGGAGATCTCATGCCTCGCCAAGAACGGGCAGACAAGATACTAACTGAGGATCCTTCATCAACAATGCAATAAGAAATCGTAAACTGCCCAACTTTGACCTTTATTTGGAAAGTTGTATCAGAAGGAAGGCATGGCTCAACTAGGCTATCCTAATCAAAGGAAGCAATCTGAGAGCTTGGTTGGGGTTGATCCAAAGTGATTTCAATGACCCCCTGTTCAGTATCTTCTGAACTAGAATTGAAGGAAATGTGACTAGAAAACACTTCACTCTCCAAAGGAAGAGTGGAATTGATTGATAATGAAATTGATTCAACCACTTCATGAAAGTCACTCTCCAAAGGGAGATTGGGATTGACCAAAGATTACATTGGTTCAATCACATAAGGATAACTCTTTGAAAGAAGAGTGGCGCGAACCAAAGACTGGGAAGGTTCAACCTCTTGATCAACCAAAGGTTGAGTAGGTTGTTAAGAAACCAAAGGTTGTTCAAGAGAAGGAAATCCTTGAGTCTTGGACCATAGTATTCGCACCTCTATGATAGTAGGGAACTAGTGAGTAAGATGATCTCCCTCGCATAGCTTACAAGGTAACTTCAATTTTCACTTGGAACGACCAATTTTCTCAACGGTGTCAACATAGCTAGAAGTGGCTAATTTTTTTCTCTTAGCATGATCTACAGAGGCTGAGAGTTTTCCCCCAGCATGACCACTAGAGGCTAGGTGATTGGGTCCAACCTAACTAAGAGAGGTTGGTTGCTGAAAAACTTTAGAATGTTCAAAAACAGAATGTCCATGGAACCAAACTCTTCATACCTCTGCGATGGAAGGGAACTTATAAGTAAGGTGGTATCCCTCACAAAGATTACAAGGAAACTTGGGCTTATGTTTTAAATGGTTAGTCCTTTCAACAGTGTCAACATGACTCGCAATGGCTGACTATTTGTCCTCAACATGAGCCACAGAGGCTGAGAGGCTTCCCCCAGCATGACTAGTAGAGGCTAAGAGACTGGTTCCAACATGACTTGCAAAGGTTGGACAGGCACCAAAAGCATGACCTACAAAGTTTGAATGGTTAGGATCAACATTCTTTGCACCAATTGAGTGTGTGCCCCAACATGACCTTCAAAGGCTAGGTGGATGGATCCAACATGACTTGCAGAGGTTGGATGGGGAGGTTCAACATGAAAATCAGAGGTTGAATGGGTTCCCTTAGCATGAACTACAGAGACTAAGTGATTGGATCCAACGTGACCTGGAAAAGTTGGAAGGATCCCACCAACATGATCAACATAGGCTAGATGGTGAAGATCAACTTGATTTGCAAAGGTTGAGTGCTTAAATCCAACATGACCCACAGAGGTTGGAAAGGTTCCACCAGCATGAACAACAGAGGTTGGATGGTGAGGATCAACTTGAATTGCATAGGTTGAGTGCTCAGATACAACATGACTTGCAGAGGTTGGAAAGGTGCCTTTAGCATGAACTGCAAAGGCTGGGTGGTGAGGTTCAACTTGACATGCAGAGGCTTAACGGGTGCCCCCTTGCTTATGTGTCTTCTTCCTATTCCTCCTTCTTTTAATCCTTTCAGAATGTCAATTACTAGTATCAGTACTTTCATCGCATGAGGTAGAAGGAGGAGGATAAGCAGCTACATGTGAAGGGGAAGTAGTGTTTTGATGGCCTTGATATAAATAGCTTACTTGAGAAGTATCAGGATCATTCAGGATAGCTGGAGTGGAAAACAACCACACCAGTAGCCCTAGGGTGAATCCAAGTAGATTTAAGGTGGCCATCAAAGGAACACCAACATTCCCTATGAGAGGAATAGTACAAGGATTTACCAACATGGGGATCTTTTAGTTGGTGTTCAAAGGGGTGTTAGCCATAGTTTCAAACAAGGAGAAAAAGTATTGACAAACCATACAGCACTCACTAGAAATTTCCTAAATCCCATTAGACAAACGGGTATAAAATATGATTTCCAGAAGAAAGTTGATAGATGCTTACTTGGAATCCCTATAGATGTTCTTAGCCACAAGCGGAGGAATCACCCAACTTCCCTCCCACACCTTCTACTAGGGTTACCTTCCAATCCCATCCAAGGTAGACCATAAATAGCCTTCCGGTATACCTTTGTATGAACGCTAATGTCAAAGAGACTAAAGGCTACCACAACTACACTGAGAGTCTGGGGGAACGGTCGCAAGCCTGATTCGTATGCATGGGCAAGGTAGCAAAGCCCTAAACCTTGTCAACACTGGCACCACATGGGGCCCAAGAGTTGGTATTTACGGAAGTCCCCATATGCGTAACAATCTTGGTATATGCTCGAACAAGGAATTGGAGTGTTATCTCCTTAGTCCAGGTCCTCATGCGGCCTCGTGCTTAACTCTTGTGTGAGAGGAGATTCCAGATGCACTCAATATAGAGGAGGATTTACCTAGTGATTATCCCACTATGTTTGAAATCAAACACTTATGGACAGTTAAGACTTCCTAGTCCACAAGTCTATCCTTATCTAGTTGGTGAATGAACCTAAAAAAGAGAAACTTACTAATAATTTTTAATTACGTTGTTCATTTTAATAGGCTAGTTTTAGTTAGAGTAAATGGTGTGAAACTTATGTGGTGTTTTGACTCAAATTTGAAACAAGATGACTAAACAAAAGAGAACCTGAAATGCAAAATGTAATCTACTTCTCTTTCTTTTTCAAATAGAAACTTGAAATCCACAAAAGAACAATTTTTTTTTTTTTTTTTAAACAATGATATGCCATGCAATATAGACTAAAAAACTAATCTACATGCATATAAAGAAAACATGTGTTTTTTCTTTTCTTTTATAAATTCTTAATAAAAACATCCTATCAACTAATGCATGCAAGTAATGTAAGCAAATAAAATAGACATGTACTCTACACCCCACAAACAAACCCTAGGTTTCCCTAAAGTTGGATATAACATCTCTTGGAAGGAAGGCTAGCAAAGGTAAAGACACCAACAAATTTGGAATGAAGAGACCAAGCAATAATACTGACATGAACAAAGGTTAATAAGTCCCAAGAATCAATCTAAACCTGCAAAAAGAGGTTGCTCAGTACCTTGTTCAACAATGTCAAGCCAAAGAAGGAGGTGGGGAGGAAGGTAGCAAAAAAATAAGTTGAAAGACTTGAAAGAGACTTACAATATAGACAAATAGCACCTAAAATAAATGAAACAACCTCTCATGATTCATGCACATGCAGAGGACCCTTGAAGACCCTATAGTCAACCCTCAAATCACCCAAAAACCATAAAAAATGATGAAAAAACAAAAATTCAAGTGCATACACGGGTTTCATTAAGGCAGGTTGCATATGACACATAGCATGCAAGTAGTGCAAGCCACGTATACAACATAGAAACATGAAGGTTTATCCTGCAGCTCATGTGTGGGTGACAAAAAGCACAAAAAGGGTCAAAAACTGACCTAGGAAGGAAGGAAAGGTGTTCCAACAAAATCAAAAGGTGTTCCTAACTTGTAAGAAGGAATTGAAACATTACAAAAGGATGGAATAAATATAGAGAAACCCCAAATAGACAAATATCCCATGAGCGAATTCGCCAGTTCTATTGTAGAGGAAAGTTTCCTATAGCTAGGGTTTAAGAGGCCATCAACGTATTGGGTTGAAAGAGAGATGCATATAGTTAAACAAGCATATATAAGAAAGATCAGAGATTGGAATGGTTCATACCTTATCCAAATGAAGGTTAATCCAAGTATCCCTTCAATCCTCTTCTTGCTCCTCTTGTTCCAAGAGACCTACAAAACGAGTTATACCTTCCTGAAACCAATATGGCCACATATAAAGCAATGATAATCAAATAAACATGAAATAATAATCTGATTAACATCATCATATGATCAAAAACATAGATTAAATAACACATTGAAGAATAATTTGGGAAGAAGAAGGACACCACATCTTTATTAATCATGAAAACAAGTACAAATATACCTTCTCTTCAAGTTGGGCACCTCACGAAACCTTGATCTTGTTATTTTGCTTCTCTTCTCCAAGGAACTCTGCCTCTAAGCTCTGCAACACAAGGAGAAATCTTCTAGGGAAAAGGTGGGGGAAAGAGGGTCCCAATTCCTCCAGTGTGACAATGCAAAAGTTCTAAGTCCCTTCTCATGGACCCTCTCCCTCTCTTATATAATGTTATGAAGAGTTAGGGGTTAGGATAGGATCAGTTACAACCAAAGGTGTAGGTTGCATAACCACCCAAACTACCCAAAATCGATAAACTTATTGTTTGACATCTATAGGAAAAACACGCGGGTTTCAGAGACAATAGTCACGTGTTCAGGAGATACACACAGGTTGCAATGTAAATAGTCGTGTATTTAGGAAACACGGGAGTATTATATATAACAATTTGCATGCAACATGCATGTTTTCTTAAGGCAACTTGCATGTACATCACAAAATCCCATTTTTAGGGTACTTCTGAGCATTTTCAATCTTTGGTGTCTTTTGGAAAGTTTTAGCTAACTCAAATAAATTTTCAATGGGGTAGAGATGAGTTCAAATGGAGTTAAAAAAATCCATATATGGGTCCTCCAATATAGGTTTTTTGTTAGTGACTTTCATGAAGTGTCGTCATGGAAGTGCTGACATGCGACGACATCATGGAAAGTGGTCATAGGTAGAGATGTGTCATTTTGAGCTATAACACTAGGGTCATCATATCAAGAAAAAAATGTTTTATATATGGTTCTATTTCAAGTTAATTTTGTTAGAATTACCTTGGTAGGGAATCCATAAGTGTGACTAGTCAGTTGCAAAATATCCTTTAAGTTTCTTAGATAATCATTACTCAACCACATCCCATAAGCTTCAGATACATCAACTACAACAATACAAATGGTTTTATGGTCATACTTGGTATGAGAAGACTCTAATTGGACATTTTTTAATTATCCTACAACTTTTACTCTATATTTATCTAATTGCACTATTTGTGTTGGTGAAGGTTGTATTCGTGCATTAAGATTTTGGCAAATAGATAATGGAATTACATTTGAATATGCACCAAAATATATCATGCAGTTATGGACAATTCTATTGAAAATATAAAATGACAACAAGAAAGGTGGTGTTTTTATCTTCTTGGAGGATGGTACATGATATTGTTGAGTTTTCTCTGGAAAAGGAGTTTCTACTATATTGTGTTCAACAATCTTCTATTTTGTAGGAACCATACTGTTTTCAAGTTTATACCCGATTTGAATAATTTTCAACAGTTCAAAGATAGAGATATTAGCTTTAAATATTTTAATGTCTTCTACGAGATTATAATCAACGTAAAAAGTATTTTTTTCCTTTACGAGTGGTGACCTTGTTAGTTGTAGGTCTATTCTTTGTAGTGTTTGAACTAGAGGGACTATCCTATGTTAGCTTCCCCTTCCCATGAGTGTTATAAGGATTCTTGATCACATAAACTATTTCTTCGTTGTCTTCTTCATCATGCCCAAGAATTTCTGAGAAATGATTAAGAGAATGGGTATTGGGATATTCTGATTCATGTTCATCTTATCCAGTGTTTTCACTAAAACTATTATCTGAGTTTTTTGAGGGAGGTTGAGGTCCTATAAGTAATTGTTTTAGTATAGATACTACATCATCAGTATCCATACTTTCAGATGGAGGAATTTGTTGATTGTGAGGATGTTGATAAGGTCATTTATACCGGGGATATCTAAAATATCATCCTCTATTGGATGGGTCTTCATTCATGTTCTGTTTTAGGTCTATTACTTCTTAGATACTTTCCATGCAACCTTTTGAATATTTTCAAAATCAAAATCACTTTGTTATTTTTTAAAGGATTAATCTTAGTTATATGATCAAATTTCTTATGAGAAGTACTTGGTTCATCTATATTAATATCAATAATTTCCTTTAGGATTAGCATGTTCTTTTCTACTAGAAAATATTCATCAAAATATTGTTGTAGGGTTGCTTTATGTGCTCTTTTCACCGACATGGCCAAGGGAGTTGGAAGGGTTGTTACATAATATGTTACTAGGATATTTTATGTAGGCATTGATTTAGAAGGAATTTTCAATTAAAACTTTTATCCTTTCTTTTTTGCATTTTCTTTATAGATAACTCAATTACTAGGTCTTCTAGTGTTTTTTCATCACCAAATTTCTCCAAACATAATTTATCAATATGATTCCATGAATTTATAGTTCGGGGCTGGAGAGAAAAATACCGGGTTGAAGTTTTACCCTAAAAGTTATAAGGAAACACTAAGCATACCACATACTCATGCATTACATTAAACATTAAAATCGATAGCATAAATTTCTTAATGTGATCATTGGTTGGTTACCTAGCATCAAGATCAAATTTGGGAAAAATATTTTCATGGTTTTTGGTAATTGATGTTGCACACCTAAAACTAATACGACATCTTGGTAGAGCCACAACATGTTTTTATTATTAGCCATTTGGCAAGGACTTCTTTCTCCCTGAGATTCTTCATATGAACTCATGGTTTGGTGTTTGGAGGAACTATTTACATAATTATGTCCATGACGTGCACTATGTGGGGAATTATGGGGAAATGGTGGTTATATTGATCCTCACACTTCTGGATTAAATCCAAATATTGAAAAACTAGGATATGCAATAAAACCAGAATATGATCGTTTTGTCATAATCTTTTCCAAGGATTGAACTAGGGAACTAAAATGGGATAAATATTGGGATTCAGGATTGATTTCAAAAATATCAATGTACCTTTCAATACCATTAATACAATACCTAAAGTGTCAATTAAATAGTCAATAAAAAATTGAGTTTTTATATATATATCAAATACATCCTAAGCGTTCTCATCTAAAGGATGAAGTGTTAAATCTTTATCTTAAGGTGTGATAAAAATGGGAATACCAAGAGGGTTTTTGGAATGTGGAGGTGAGGATGAAATGGTTTCAGGATGTGAAATTGAAGTAATAGTGGATGCGTCTTGTGGGTTTGAACGACCATGAGAAGAAACCAAAGGATGAGGAGGAGTTTTTCTTTTATGCCTTGAAGCCATCAATTATTTTTTGGATATCCTTCTAGTGCCATTTGTTGACGCTTAAAGCCAGTTCAAATGCCAATGTGAAGGAAGAAATTTGATCAGAGAACTTAAAAAAGTTCCCTCAAGAATATTCTTATTTCCATGTCATTTGGGATGATTTCTACTAATAGATTTAATCCTTCGTTATCTTAGGGTTTTGATCTTCAAAAGAGAACTATAATTTCTGTGTAGCTTTATTATCAGTAACTCTATAAATAACATATTTAATAAGGTATATTTGGTTAAAGGATCCTATAAGGGAAACCTACTAGTTAATTGATAAAATTAAAATGTTAAAAAATCAAGGTTTATGTTAGAATTAATATGTCACCATGCCAAATAATTCCCAAAGCAAAATGAAGCATAAAACATATGAACAAATTCAAGGGAATTATTAGCATCAGTTCATTATAACAGAAAAATATAAAATAATGTTAAACTTCAAGAATCATTAATATATGAATCAGTGAGCACACAATCCAATGGAAGACATAAAGTAACAAATAATTTTTTTTATTGATAATCATTGAATCATCACTTGCAAAATATTTCATCCATCTCACATTACCCAGTTTGCAATAAATTACATACTTTGTTGTAGCAGGTGTTGTAGCTAATTTTACCACACATGGTTGATCACATATTTATGTCCATCCCTGTCCCTCTGTAAAATCTTTAGACCCCATGGACGGAGATGTTCCCAAGTTCATCCCTAAAAACACCTGTTTATTGCTGTACGCAACTTTTAATCCCATACTCGCGTGTACACACGACCTTTGACCTCAAACCCACTTACATCAGGATATGTGCATAAATCCAAATATTTTTGGATTTTTCCTTCATGTGTGTCCAAAACACTTGACTCTTTTTCTTCCATATTCCTCGAGATCGCTCGGATTTGACCCTCCATTACCCATTTGGAGTGCTATATAAGCAACCCCTTGGATACATTGAAGGGGAGGAATTGAAGGGCAATGAAACTATAGTCCATTGTTGTCGTAGATTGCATATACTTGAGTCTACATCCCTTTGTCCCTTTGGAGCACTTTGTGTTCTTCCCAAACTTTTCTTTCTTTGTGAGCTTGCTATAAAGAGATGGAGGATTGAGGTGGTGGAGGCCCAGGTGGAGGAATCAGTTTCTTTGGTTTGCAGACATGCCAACCGAGGTTGTCACTTGTGTAATCTCTGATTTGATTAATAGAAATATCTTTTCATGTCCAATAATGTGCATTTGAATGAATATTGAATCCATGGATATTTTTAATTGCTTATACATTGTTGATTATATATGCTAGAGTAGATATAACACCATATTATATAGCATGCTTGTCTTGTTTGCTGTTGTTGAGAGAAAATTGCTAGTGTAAGCAGAATTGGAAAAATCTCAATAGGGATGTTGGGGTGCGCACCTTAACGGCCCCTAATTTTGGTAACTCCATGGTTTTTGTGGAAGTTGTACGCGGATTTACGACTCAAAACAATCTTAGGGGTGTCGAGGTTGAGTAAAAACCTTCTTTTTGTAATAAACCCATGGTTTAAGTCCAGGGTTTAGGGTTCGGGGTTCCCATGGTTTAAGCCCATGGTTTTGTAATAAGTGCACTATAAATAAGCACTCTTGTAAAGAAGTCAGTTTAGGCTTTTTATGTAAGATGAATTGATGCGAAGCTAAGGCTTGTTTTGTAAGAAGGTTAAGTCCCAGCTATGTGCGTGGATCTACAGCTGTGTGCGTAGAGGGTTTTGGGTGATTAAGGAAATCTGCAGCTGTGTGCGCAGATCAGAAATGTGGTTTTTGTAAAGAGTTGAATAAAACATAGTTCTGTGGACGTAACCCCTAAACTGGGGGTGAACCACGTTATATTGTGTGTTGTAGTTTTTTTTGTGTTGTTGCTATGTTCTTTTATGCATTAATAAATATATAACTAATAAGTAAGATCATTGCTGAATACTAACTTCACTGGAATTCCTAGTAAAGGGTTAAGCAAGGCACTGTTTGTTTATCTAACCACGAAGTTAAATAAGTAACTAGTAAAGCTCTGCATTTTATGATTATAATTGTTAGAAGCTAAAGGTACAGTAATATCCCTCTTCTGCTTGCAGAAACTTGATTCTGCGGCACCCCATAGCTATTTCGGGTGAGACTGCAACCAGTTCGCGGGTTGTTGTTGAAAGAGCCAACACTGTGGGTCTTTTGTTGGTGCGAAGTTAATGGTATAAAACCCGAGTCTTCCCTATAGCCCAACAAATTGGTTCCGTTGCCGGTTGAACTCAGTATCTGCTCAAGAGGGGTTTACGTCGTACCTTGAGGGCTATGTTCTGGAGACCCTCAGTGAAAGAAATCGGTGATTGGATTGAAGAGACTTATCTGAACTTTGCTATACAAGAGAACAAAGATCTGCGTCGTAGTGCAAATGACTTTTTACAAAGGTATGTTTTTTCTGATGTGTATGAAATTTTCTTTGGTAGTATCCACATAGAGTTGCACCAGTGGCTATCCAGGTTAACAGAGAGAAGGACGAACTTCCAAGAATGTCAGTTTCCTGATTGGACCCCCATAAGAATTCATTTACTGAAAAGGGTGAACAACGAGATATCCCGCGCTTTTGAATTCTGGACAACGCAAACCATTGAAGCTTTTGTGATGGAGTTTTCCATTGACACAAGTACATCCTTCAGTGAAGCCGAATGGCAGTTATTCAAAGGACCAAGGGGTAAGTACTTGAATTCATTTAGTTTGAGAATTAAAATGCTATTGGCTGAAAAAGGTATACTGCTCATTGAATCAGACAATTAGATTTAGCACTACTAACTTATGTTTGCAAGTGAAAGTACCTTCGACGAGCAAAGTGGTTTGCTGCGAAGTGGCAAAAGGTACAAGAGAAATTTTGAGTCCTATACCCTAGGTCAGAATACCGAGTCTAACCCTGTAAGTCCAGCAGTCTCAGAGCCCAAAGAAACCCCTTCCCTTGGAAACCCTCCGGTAACCCCATAGCGAAGACCTATTATCCCTGAGAACCCGTCGCAGTCTGAAAGTAACCCTAGCTCAAATATTCCTGTCGCATGTCAGTCTACCCCAGTAAGTTCCCCCCCGCCTACTACCAGTCCCCCTCCCTCCCCCCCTAGACCCGCGATGGCCCATATGAATGACGAATTTAAGCTCCATGTTTTCAAAGGAACTGGATCAGAGGATCCAGAACAGTTCTAGTTTTTATGTGAAGCAGTGTGGACTGCTAAGAACACTACAGATCAAGATACAAAAAGAGCGCAGTTGGTTACTTCTTTCAGAGACCGCGCTCTGACCTGGTTCATGAATTTTTCCAGCACTCAGAACCATGCTTTGGCTGATATAAAAGAAGCAATGATAAAGGAATTTAAGAACCTGAAATCAGAGTCGTAGTGTATCACTGAATTGAAAGAGATTCAGCAGAGGTGCGGCGAATCAGTGTGGGACTTTGATCAAAGGTTCAAAGTTCTGCTAAACCAAGTCAGTTTCACCATTGGACCTACGCAGCACAAGGAATGGTTCATTGCAGTGTTGCTACTGAATATCAGAACTCCACTCATGCAACAGAAGGTTTCTAACCAACAGGAGGCTCTGGAAATCGCGATGAAGCTTGAAACCGCTCCTATCGAAGATAATTCTGTTATTGCTCAAATCCAAGCGTAGTTGGCAGTGATGGCTCTGGAGCTTCATGATATGAAGAAAGGAAAAACTGGTCGCGACGAGGTTTGGTGTACAAAATGTTAGATAGAAGGTCATGACAAGGAACAATGTCCTGCGGTAAGAAATTTCCTAAATTCTGGTGCACCAAACCCATTCAACCCTAGTGTTCTATATTGTGAGATCTGTAGGACAACGAGCCAGCATCGACCTGAAGATTTATATCTTCTGTAGAGGTATGTGCAAGTCCCTAAGAACCCTTATTGTAAGTTTTGTAAATAAGTGGGACATAACAAAGATGAGTGTTGCAGCTTTGACCTCATGAGAGAACGAACTTACGATGCTTATCGGGTACAAAATCAGGGACATAGCAATGATGGATATGGTTACCGCGGTGGTGCATCAGGTAGAGGTGCTTTTGGAGGTTGTGGTCGAGGTGGTATGGCCAGAAGAGGAAGAGGCCAGGTTGTGTGTTATAACTATAACCAGGCTGGGCATCTAGCGAGAGACTGTCGAAACCCAACTACAACATGTTGGTATTGCCGAGCAGTAGATCATGTGATCGAGCAGTGACTGCAGTTGATAGCAAAGATTCAGGAAAGAAACAGTGCCCCTACTCAGAATATTAAGATGATTTCCGTCGAGAAAAGACCTGCCCCAGCCATTAATGTTGTTAGCCGGAGTGGAGCTATGACATAAGTATAGAATAAGGAGCAACAGCCTAACAAGGCTCGGGTTCGTAAGGCCCCAGCGAAAGTCCCAACATTTGATATTGAAAGAGAAAAAGAGACATTCATGGAAGCCAAGAGAGATTTTGCTGCTCCTAGCACATCAGTAGCACCTGTACAACAACATCAGCAGCAGTTGCAGCCACAAGAAGCTTTGACAGATAAAATAATTACACTGTCCTCCTTTTTATAGAGTTGTCTGAAGCTCTTAAGAAATCATAATGCTTTAAGTGAGTTGCAGAAAGTTATTGCTTCCTGCGAACCTCGGCAAAGTTCTGGTCAGGCAAAAGCTGTTAATAGAGTTAGGAGAACTGGAAAGGAAATGAGATTGAATGCTCAGATAGGAGAGTATGATATGACTGATGTTATCTTGGACCTAGGATCAAAGGTAAATGTCTTAACTAAGTGAACCTGGGAACAAATGGGAAATCCTACCCTTGATTGGTCCCCTATACAGTTGATATTAGCCAATCAGCAGAAGATTGTGCCCCTAGGATGATTCCCTAATGTCCCAGTAGATATTGATGGCATCTGTACTATAGCAGACTTTGAAGTTATTGAGATCATTGATGACAACAACCCCTATCCAACATTGCTAGGTATTGAGTGAGCATTAGGCAATGATGCAGTCATTAACCTTAAGAAGAGACAGATGAATTTCGAAGGGAAAGGACTGAGAGTCATAGTCCCATTGGATCCTTCTCAAGGAGAGAGATACACAGAGCCAGTAAGAGATGAAGACCAGGATGTTTTGGACCACATCTACAATATCACAGTGAAGAAAGAAGATTATGTTGATCCTACTTCATGGATTGGCAGTGTGACAGCTCTTGCATGACAGATTCAGATGATGGCCTAGAGAATTGGCAGAATAGACTGTATGAGCATCGATGTGCCAGAATTACCAAGTCTCTCAGATGGCTTGGCTCGCAGACAAGAACCTTACCTATTTTTGATGGTTCGACATACCGAGAAGAGTTTATTGTGCAATTGTCAAAGCAGGTACCAGACTCACAGAAAATGGAGACTCTAGATTCAGCATTCAGAGCCACAACAGCCAGATGGTGGAATGGTCACAAAAATTACATTCATAGTTGGGAAGCATGCCAGAAGTCCCTTTACCTAAGATTCAGGGACCAACCTCAGGAGGTGCGAAGCAGGTTTAATGGTAAGACTAGTCCTCAGGGACATTTGGAGCAATCCTACAAGGCATGGCAGCATGTACCTCAGGAAGAATGGGTACATAGGTTTGTGCATACTCTGGAACCGATAGCAAAGAACTGGTATGTGGAGGCTGAGCTTCGCCAAGATACTGTAAGTTGGGATTGTCATGTTGATAGTTTTGTGCTTACCTTTTCTACTAATGAAGTTTGTCCATCTTTAGATGCAGCTCTCAGGTTGATCCATACTAAGGTATTTGATGATCAAGAAGTAGTAGAATACCAACCTGATTGGAAAGCACAGGAAGCCAATGTAGTAGAATGTTATAACCTCACAATTGATGAGGATGATGATCCATGCAACATCAACATTCCTGAGTCAGAAGGACACTGCGAGGTACATGGACCAGCAGTTGAGGCGCTTGAAGTGACTCAACCCCTGAAGACGTGGACCGTAAACCCTAAGTATGCTACCATTGGAGATTATTGGGATGACGAAATGGTGAGAAAAGTAACCCAACTTCTCCATGAATATCAGGACCTATCTCTAACAAGGTTCTCAACAATGAAAAGAATTATTGAGGTGGTGGAAGACATTTTGTCGTGGGTTGAAGTTCGAAGCCAGGTGGAAGTTGGTATCAAGAAATGTCAAATGTCCTTATTTTGGCGCAGCCAGAGTCACTGCTTGTGCCGAAGAAGGAAAGATGTGTCGAAGCTTAAAATACGACCGTTGGAAGAAATCAAAATTGGCTGTGCCGATACGCTACCTGTAGTTACTTCCTGTATTAATGAGATCTTGGAAAATCTACCGTCGTTTGGACAAGATCTCTGTCAGATTTGGTATCATCAATGCACAGTTATGATAGATTTCGTGGATGGATTCTATAAGAAGACGCCCACACCCACGGCGTTTGCATTTTGCAATTTATTGAGTTTTACAATTGCATCCATGTCAGCTGATAGTGAGCTTCAGAAGTTAGTGAGAGAATTTGAACAAGAGGGTCTGTCGCACCTTTTTAGCCACCCACCTGCATCTGGAACCTGTGAAGAGAATCCCCTAGCACTGACCCAACCAATGCAGACACGCTCTACCAGAAAAAAATTTAAACCTGAAGTTTGTTTGAAGCGGAACGAAGACAGACATCATCAATCAGGGAAGACACCAGAGGATCCCGAGATGAATCTGTCCGGCTCAGTAGAGGTTTCATTTGAAGAAGATGGGAACATTGCACCACATCATCCACTGTATCTTCTGCCAGTTCGACCAGGAGTTCAGCTCCCTCGGCGGACGAAGAAGTTCACATTACGCACCCCTTCACTGCCATCGGGTGTGCAGCTGGTCGGGACAATGACAGGGAAAATAGACTGGCTCAAATATGCCGACCATGATACAAATGATCATGGGAAATTTCCACAATTTGCACCCGGGACATACTTACACTCTGTCCGCTATCAGGAGACCGAAGTGACATTATTAGAAGTAAAACAGTGGGCTGTTGGCTTGGACAAAGCTGGTTTGTTGAAGATGCTCAATTTTCCCCACTTCGGACGCAGCACACAGGTAACCGTGGTGGTCAAACAATTATTGGCACTGGTAAACAATGGGTACCTATGGATCGGAAACCAGAAAATTGCTATCAATAAATAACTCATTCACCAGATTACAGGCCTGCCGAAGGAAGGACCTGACCCTAGCATTGAGTTTTTGGGAAAGCATGAAGATATGAAGCTAGCACATAGCATGAAGGAACACTTTGGGCTGACAAAAGGGAAGCGAAGATATGAAACCTCGGCCATTCAGCATCACAACATTCACTTCGCAACTAAACTCTTAGCCTGCAAATTGATGAGAAAGTGCAGACCATATGAAGTACCTGCCCCGATTGTAAGTATTGCTGCGAATTGTGCAGAAGGCTACATTTACAACTGGGAAGCATACATCCCTAAGGAATTTCTTGAAGATGCCCACGATGCGTAGGAAAAAGGTAGACCCTTTCACTACTCATGGTTGATCGTACTTCTTGCCCTGATCGGGTGGAAAGAGCCCACTGAGGCGCAGTTTATTGATGTACCTGCAAGCATGTCCGGTGCAGCAAGGTATGCATCACTCTAGGTGTCGCAGGACAAAGCATCCCAGTAGATGACGAACACTGTGTTCTCCTTTTACGCCATGAGTATCTCATATGAGATTTTCAAGACCCCGCATCTCAATAATGAGCTCTTCTCTCAATATGATGGAGTGGCCAACATTAGGGCCAACATGCACAATGTCTTTATCCAGGCCTACGCAAATCAGAAGAAGGCATGCTGGAAGTTGCCATATGTGGTGACCAAAGATGACATCCTCGCGGTAATTCAGCAGTGGCTGGCTGAATGGCTGAAGGACGCAGGAACAAAGCCCAGCATCCCAATCCCTTCGGTCACCAGTGTGGGCACTGGCCCTAGTCAGACGCAGCAGCAAGATCCCCCAGAGGATAGCAAAGAGCAAACTAAGTCGCAGTAGAGTGAAACCGACCAGGGTGGAGATGGCGGAGACGAAGGAGAAGAAGAGGAGTCGGTCAAAACTATCTCAGACCCTAATCCGCCAGATAAGCGCAAGTCACTAGAGGCCGAAGAAGTGACCAAAATTCAGTCCCGCAAGAAAACGAAAGTGTCGAAAGATAAGAATATCGACAAAGAGCCTACCCTGACCAGTGAAGAGCTTAATCAGGCTCTATCGAAATCAACAGAAGTTCTCACCAAGAAATGGTTAGAGTTTGCAGACACACATCTTGATGCCATCACCAGTGTAACAAAGAAAATCTTGGAACTGAAGCAGTTAGCAGAAAAATCAGTGACAGGCGCTGCACCAAGTAGTGCCCCAATACCTGTGTAGCTAGACACAAGACAATGGCCGGTTAGAGAACACCGAGGACAAGTCTCAAGTGCCACACTCATCATAACCGACACAACATCTCGCGTGGAGATGAGCATGATAGTTGGAATAGATTACACTAAGATGTCCATGATGGAATTACATCTCTGTCAGTTAGCCATCGTGAAGGAAATCCAAGCCCGAGACCACCACTCACAAATACTATTGGAAAATACCAGGAAGTAGAATGATAGCCTCGTAGCATAGTTGGAGGAAGCGGAGCAGAGAAAGAGCGACGCAGAATGTAAGCAGGTCACATTGGCACGAGTATTGGAGGAGGCGTGTCGAAGTCTTCCTGACTTTGACATCCAGAATGAGGAAGAACCAGAGCAAAGAATCACCAAACTAAAATACTATGCAAATCAGTCTCACAGTGAAATAGAGAAGCTCAAAGCAGAACATGAGGCTCAGATTTCGGAGCTTCAACTCCGTATCACCCTGGAGAGCCCACCAGAGGTTAGGGAGCAACGTCGAGCAGACATTCAGGCTTCCGCAGCAAAGATATCGGATATTGTGAGCAGTGCAGCAAAGCTGCTAGAAGACAGTGTTGAGGCCTGGACCACCCTGCACGAACATCCAGAAGTCGGACAGCTGCAAGAAACCATCAGGCAGTGACAGACAAAGTTGGATATAGTAAAAGCAGAAATTAAGACTCTGCCGCCTATGGAGAAAATGCTCAAGGTAAAGCGAAGAAATGAACTACAGCAGGAAATTGAGTCGTGCAGAGCAAAAGCAATAGAAGTGTAAAATTCTATGCAGCCACTTATCAGCGAAGCTTTCGAGTTGATTACTGCTGTGGACACCCAACTCAAAGTTCTGAAGGAATATGATGCACTTGCGCAGAAAAAGGTCAGCGAAGCATCAGCCCCAGTATTGCAGGAGTTGGTTGAAAAGGAGCAAGCAGCAGATAATATCATGCGTGGTCTCAACAAGTAGTTCACTACCTTCGCTGACAAAGTTCGTCTACCAAAAGAGGAGAAAAGTGTCCCAAGATGGGCCACTGGTGAGTCTTAGGGGCCTGTTGGGGCACACACCTTAAAGGTCCCTAATTTTGGTAACTTTGCAGTTTTTGTGGAAGTTGTAAGCGAAGTTACGACTCAAAACAATCTTAGGGGTGTCGGGCTTGAGTAAAAACCTTCTTTTTGTAATAAACCCATGGTTTAAGTTCAGGATTTAGGGTTCGGGGTGCCCATGGTTTTGTAATAAGTGCACTATAAATAAGCACTCTTGTAAAGAAGTCAGTTTAGCCTTTTGATGTAAGATGAATTGATGCAAAGCTAAGCCTTGTTTTGTAAGACGGTTAAGTCCCAGCTGTGTGTGTGGACGACCTCTGCAGCTATGTGTGCAGAGGGTTTTGGGTGATTAAGGAAATCTACAGCTATGTGCGCAGATCAGAACTGTGGTTTTTGTAAAGAGTTGAATAAAACACAGTTCTGTGGACGTAACCCTAAACTGGGGGTGAACCACGTTATATCATGTGTTGTGGTTTTTTTTTTGTGTTGTTGTTATGTTCTTTTATGCATTGATAAATATATAACTGATAAGTAAGATCACTGCTAAATACTAACTTCGTTGGAATTCCTAGTAAAGGGTTAAGCAAGGCACTATTTGTTTATCTAACCACGAAGTTAAATAAGTAACTAGTAAAGCTCTGCATTTTATGATTATAATTGTTAGAAGCTAAAGGTACAATAATATCCCTCTTCTGCTTGCCAAAACCTGATTCTGTGGCACCCCATAGCTGTTTCGGGTGAGACTGCAAGCTGTTTGTGGGTTGTTTCCAAAAGGGCCAACACTGTGGGTCTTTTGATGGTGTGAAATTAATGGTATAAAACCCGGGTCTTCCCTATAGCCCAACAGGGGATCTACTTCAAATGTCTGGAATAAGGTATGATTCAAGATCCTTTAGTGTTAAATGTTTGGTTACTCTTGCATATTGGGAAGGGATTGATTTCTCATGTCTAGCTATCTGTTGTGGTACACCCCACGCCATATCAAATTTCTCTCTGTAACAGAGTTAGAGACCATACTGGGGAGGTTCCTATTTCTTTCTCTTTCGGGGTTTTGGTATTCAATGTACTTGAATTGCTCTGATTTCTCTATTTCTGTGTCGGGTCTGGGGGCATGTTTTCCCATTAGGGTCCTGAAGGAGTAAATTTTGTCTCAACTTATTTGTTTGCCTTATTTTTCTTCTTTTTTCTTCTTATACATGGGTTTAACTTTCACAGTCGCGTATACACATGGTTTTTCCTTGAATAGTTGCATATGTATGTTGTTTTACTAAGAACAATCACTTATTCCTTGATTTCGAGCCTTATTGGTAGGATTAAGTGTTGTTGGGTGATTTTGGATGATTGCTGATTCTTCTTTGATGCTTTTGGAGTTTGTCTAAACCTTCTGTTTCTGACCAGAGAATGTTTTTAGTTTGACTTTTAGAAATGTTCTTGTCATTCATTTTCTACTTTTTGTTTTGAGATTAGTGCATTAGGTCTCTTTTACCTTAGTGATTTTCTTGGTTGTTGTTTGTGAGTGGTTGCAGAGTCATCTTCTTTGCTTTTATATCTCATTTAATTTAAAAATACAAAATATTTTCCTTTTTGCATAGTTATGCACTGCTTGCATTTTGCATTGGCACGGTACTTGCATTAGGTTTGCTTGGTGAATTTTAGTCAGATTTTCATATAGGAATGATTGCACTTACATTTGAAGGAAAAAAATTTCACTTCACTTAGTAGCATACCCTGTTTTTCATTCTGCACAATGCATTTTCATTGCTTGTTAGGTGTGCATTTTACTTCATGTTGTGTCATAACACCACAAGTAGCACGACCATTACCCTTTGAGTAATAACAACCAAATAAAATCAACGCTTAATAAAATTACTTACACTCTTTTCTTTTCTAGGGTGCATCAAGAAGATTAGGTTTTAGGGTCTTGGAATAGTTCATTGTAAGTTAATTGTCCAAGACCACTAAACAAAAATATTAGGTGTCTGTCCAAGGGAGAGTGTGAAACCTTTGGTATAATTAGTGTTTCTCAGGACGCTCCTCTTACACGGGATTTAAGCATGAGGAAGTGCATGAGATTGTGATTGGGATGACCCCTGGTCACTTCCTATGAGCACCAAAGATATTTCTAGGATTGTATTTGTATCTGGCGGCCTTTAAGGTATTGACGGGTGCACCCCTAGGGTACCATTTGTGATTTCAGGCTTTGGGATTTGCTACCCTGCCCATATGGCCAATCTCTCCTGCGACTGTTTGCCTAAGAATTGGTTATATTGAGGCAACCTTAGTTTCCTTACCTAGGTTATCAAGGGGGTATTTGCAGAGGTTATTCTGAAGGTGTCCTGGCCAGGTAGGGGTCAGACAGCATAGTCACTATATGTGTTGAAGCTAAGGGCCACTATAATTGGTCATGAACCTTCTCTTGTTGTGTATGGAAGTTGCATGCCTCTCCTAGGTGAGACATACCTGCTTCATTTGGGATCTCACTTATCCTACCCTTGGTTTCTTTGTTGTTTTGATTTAGATTTTCTTAGGTATATTCTATATGCACGGTATTCTGCTTAGGGTTGCATAGATATATTGAATCTTTTATTTTTGTTGAGTCATTATGGATCCGGGTGCATCTCCCCATCACTCTTGTCATTTAGCAGGTCTTCTGCCTTCTACGTCTACTCCTCCATTGGGAGAGAGAGCCATACATTCTGGGAATACTAGTCACCACTTTGATTCACACATAGATCTCATCATGAGTCATCATGAGCCCAAGGTCCCAAATCTTCCACCTTCCCCATATCCAGCAGTGAAAGTTGATCCTTCAAGCACATATGGAACTCCGCCTGAGTCTGGTCCTGATGGGGATGGACCGTCACAAGATGATTTATTACAGTTTCTTGATTGCATTCAATCCAACCCCTGATATTGGTTCTACTATATGGGTGAAGAGACTCGCCATGAACCCACCAACATTGGCCACATTAGATATGGCATGCCTGATATTCCTGATCCTAGTCCGGTACCTCATGTCGAACCGATTGGTGACCTTGGTACTACGCCTGGGGGCAATTCCATTCCTTTCCATGCAGAGAGGTTTGGTAATAGTAGTTGCATTTCTCCATCCACTCCAGCGATGGCAATTCCTTCACACACACATCCCATACCTAGAAGTAGTGTTCCTCTTTGGGGACATCAGCCGAGACATGTGAATATTGGGGGGAAAAACTATATTCCTTCACATATTCCATCATCTTCTCAACCTGTTCCTTCAAATGCCTTTTTAACGCATCCTCTTCCTAACTCTAGTGGTCCTTCAAGCCGGATTTCAACTGTAAGCCATGTTCATCCTACGACTACTAACACTATAGTATCACAAAGCCAAGTGCCTCCTTCTGTGTCAGTAGGTCATGTACCTATTTTTGGATCGTCTCATGGAATACATCATGGATCATCTCATGGTCTAGCTCATGGAGCTTCCCATATACCTACCTATGGACCATCTTATGGAACATCTCATGGGACATCTTATGGCTCATCCTATGGACCATCTCATGGTACAGCCTATGGAGATTCCCATGGGCATTCTTATGAACGGTAGTATGGAAAAAACTATCAACCGTATGGGTACGGGTATCAACAACCCACTTAATATTCTAACTATGGATTTGTAGCACCTCATAATCAAGGTACTCTACATTACAATGCTTCCATGTAGCCCTTCATGGGTCATATGGGAGGAGGTTATTGTCCCATTGGCTGAAGCCATGGTGTGTATAGCAATCAGCCTTATACGAATTAGTCCTATCAAGGATCGTGGCATTGACCGGCTCAACCTAGGCTCCATTTCCTTGTGAATTTGAACCTACTTGATTTGTCAAGATTTACAAATGATCATGTGTCTCATAATCCGCCATGTCTGGAAATCCCTACCAAGCTTCCTTCAGACATTCCCAAGTTCGAAGGTAAGGCTAGTGAAGATCCTAGTGAGCATGTCACAACCTTCCACCTTTGGTGCTCTTCTAAATCGTTACACTATGACTCCATCTGTTTGAGGCTATTTCAATGCGCCCTCATGGGTCTTGCAGTGAAATGGTATATAGAGTTACCGAGGGGGACCTATATTATGTTTGATGACCTTTCCATGACTTTTATTAATTATTTCCAGCTACTCATATGTTACGACATCAGTACCGAAATCTTGTCGACCTTCCGGAAAGACAAAGCCACACATATTTTGGATCACATTCAAGAGTGGCATAGATGGAAACGATTAATTAAAGCATTTGTACCACTAGAGTTTCTTCTAGAGTGGTTCCTCAATTCATTATTACCTTATATAGCAAAGGACGTTTCTACGTCCGTAGTTTAAAATGAGGACCAAGCTATTTTTAGGGCTTAAGAGTTGGATTTGATTTATGCTCAATCCGGAATCTTGTATGATATTATCCTGAATGCTCCATGATTCAATTTCGACCCTAAGATTAAACCTGGGCCACATGCCGAAGGCATTGTTGGATCCTCAAGTACCAAACCTGTAGACTCGGTTACAAAAAGTGAGCCAGCTATCACCTAACCAGCCTACATTGGGAGAATCCATGACTTCATCTCAACCTACCCAATCAACGAGTGTACTTTCAGTGCAAACGTCGAACCCGAAAGGAAACTAGCAACCTGGAAGTAATAAAAAGAAAGGAAAAAATAATAATAAGGGTGGGAATAAAAATGAAAATGGTAATAATAATGACAAGAACAAAAACAATGATGGGGGGGACAAGAATCCTAAGAGTAAGGTAAAGTTTCCTTGTAAGTTATGTAAGGACAATCACCTCAGTCATTTGTGCCCTCGTATGGAGGACGCCTCGGATTTCATAGCATAGAGCCCAACTGTGTTTACTAATCCTTTACCTAATAATCAAAATATGAACTCGAGGACAGTTGATCCTGGTTGTGCATTTGGTGGAACTCAAAACTATTGGAGTCCATTGGTGGTAATGATTGCATCAACATGGTGAGATCTATCAAAGTTGTGATGCATGCGAAAGATTATGGTTTGTCACAACCAAACCTTGGGAAAGAACCTGATCCACCCAAGAGCTCTTTGCGAATTGAAAATCCTACGAATAAACCAGAAGTTTCTCCTTGCATTCCTAAGGGAGTCTTGAAGTGATCAGGGCACAATCCTAATGCTTGAGCTGGACAGAACTATTCAGTTGTCAAGGATTTGGGCCAGAATCCTTGTGTGATGTCTGCATTAGAAGTGCTTCAGACTTGTCCTTCACAGAGAAATGCCTTGCTGTCTGCTCTTGGGGTTAGTGATGATAGATATTCTTCCATGATAAAATTTGAAACTCATGGAATCCAACCTTGCTTGCCTTATTACGTGTCTCTTTTGATTCATGTAGAGTGTCTCTTCAACACCATCATGTGTATTGTTCTTCATGAAGGATCTTCCACTTCCATGATGTCTTTGTCGTGTTGGAAGGGTTTAGGTTCTCCCATGTTGTATTAGTCTGCCAATATGTTGAATTATTTCAATGGAAGGTTGTTTTGGCCACACGGTATACTTCCTTCTCTAGAGTTCCAATTGGGAGGAAAGACTGTCACGATTGAAGTCGAGGTGGTTGATGGACCCCTTGACTACAATATTTTTCTTGGTAGGAACTAGATGTACAATATGAAAGCTGTAGCCTCTTCCCTATTCTGAGTAGTTTGCTTTCCATTTAATGGGAATATCGTTACTATTGATCAAAATTCTTTCCAAAATCTGAGTGTAAACTCATCATCGGGAGCTTCTATCCCGATTATCAATCATTCTTAGCCGGCAACTGAGAATGTGGGTGTCACATATGTATCCTTCTCTCATGGGAACCTTTAGTTGTACTGCTCCCATTCTTATGATTGGATATAGTCTTAGGGGGGCTTCATCCTCGTTGAATTCGGTATCCTTTCACACTACCCATATGGAAGATACTTGTATTCTTCCTTCACTGAGTAATTTGAGTATGCCTATCGAGATAGACATGGTGTTGCCTGCAACAATGGTGGCGTGTCAAGCGAATATTTATAATGTTGTAGAACCTGGTCCTTCCTCTACGCGGATGGAGGAGAAGGACCCTTATGTGCTACCTGCATGGGTAGTAGAGTCATCTCACTCTCATGAATGCCTTGATGATTTTTATCCGTCAGATGACTCTATTATTGAGGCCATGTCTGGGATTGAACAACCTTGGGAATAGTTGCACCATAGATCGTATTTTCTTCATCAGCTTGATCGTTTAGAGTGTGATGAATTTAGGGGGATTCTAAGTGACTAAATTGGTAGCCTCATGGTCCCATTAATCTCTCCTAGTATGATGGATAAAGGGAACATGGCTAACCTGTCACCAACGATTCCTATCAACATTTCTCGTGATCTTGGTAAGATTGAGAACATCTACATTGGGGTGGATTTTTCCCCCAATGAGATTAAAGAGTATATTGAGTCGTTTAATGAGTTTCATGATATTTTTGCTTGGTCATACAAATAAATTCCAGGTACAGACCCTCCTATTGTCAAACAAAAAATCAAGACTTATCCAGATGCAAGACCGGTTCGACAACGTTTGCGTGCCGTGAATCCTAGGAAAGCACCCACCATTAAAGCTGAGATAGAGAAACAGCTCAAAGATGGTTTTATCTATCATGTTCCCTTGAAAAAGTGGGTTTCAAATCCTATTCTAGTGGATAAGAAGCAGGGAGTGATCCGAATATGCACTGATTTTCGTGATTTAAATCGAGCCTGTCCTAAGGATAATTTTCCTACACCATTTATTGATCGAATTTTGGATGACTGTGCAGGAAGTGATGTATTCTCTTTTATGGATGGATTTTATGGATATAATCAAATACAAATTAAACCCAAGGATCAACACAAGATCACATTTATTTGTCCTCAGGGAATTTTTGCATATAGGAAGATGCCCTTCGGCCTTAATAACGTCGGAGGTACATTTCAGCAGGCCATGAACTTATTCTTTCACGATCTTAAAATGATTATTGAAGTATATTTGGATGATCTCGCTGCTCACTCTCATTTGAGAGTGCATCATCCTTACCATTTGTGATTAGTGTTTGAAAGATGTCGTCATTATCAAGTTCATTTAAATCCTCATAAGTGCATCTTTTGCATGAAAGTTGGTCATTTAATAGGATTCATCATATCCAAGGAGGGTATTAGAGTCGATCCCTTGAAGGTTGAGGAAATGCTTCAATTGTCTCCCCCGTGTAAAATTCGACACCTTCAATTTTTACAAGGTATGGCAAACTTCTTGAGAAGGTTCGTGGTAAATTTTTCCAACTTGAATAAAGGCTTCATTCATATGTTGAAAAAGGACAACCCTTTTTACTGAGATGAGCCAGCCCAAGAGTCTTTCGATGATCTTAATAAATCCTTAGCAATGAACCCTGTTCTTAGTCCACCAGACTATAGCCATGATTTCTTGATTCATGTGGCTGCATCTCAAGAGATGGTTGGTATGGTATTGGTTCAAAAATATGAGGAGCTCCATGAGCATGTCATATATTATTTAAGATGAAACCTTATTGATGTGGAACTTTGTTATTACCATTTGGAGAAGCTAGCCTTAGCCACCGTTCATGCACTTCAGCATTTGAGACATTACATTCTCCTTCTCCAAACTTTAGTCGTATCTCACATCAATCCATTTCAGTTCATCCTTATTAGAAGGATGATTGGGGGAAAATATAATAAATGGATTGTTATTTTGCAAGAGTTTGATCTCGAGTTCATTTCGGCAAAATCAAAGAAATCGTTAATCTTTGCTGAGCTCATATAATATTTCCCAAATTTGTAGGAAGAGGAAGTTTATGAGGATTCTTTTGTCGATGAGCATGTATTCCTCATCTCAACTATGGACCCTTGGTATGGGGATATTATCATGTATTTTCAAACATTGAAGGTCTCTACTCACCTCTCATGGGATGCTCAATGACGACTACATCACATAGCGAAGAACTACCTTACAGTGGATAATACTTTGTACCGCCGTGGGGTGGATTCCATTTTACGTCATTGTTTAACTCATGATGAGGATGACGTCATGCTTAATGATTTCCATGGAGGGGTGTGTGGTGGTAATTTATATGGGCTTTCTACAACCCAAAAAATCTTAAGAGCGGGCTATTTTTTGCCATCCATCTTTAACTATTGCGTTAATGCAGTCAATAAGTGCTACCCTTTCCAAGTGTTTGTGTTATCAGGAATTCTCAATCAGTGTGGACACTACTTGTTCCTCTGGAATGTAAGTCACAACTACAGAACAAAAAGACACATCAACACATCCTTTCCTTGAATAATCGAATCAACTTGTTATAGCAGATTTCACCACTCTAGGCGAATCACACTTTGTATGGCCTTCCCCTATCCCACTGCAGACTCATTAGACCCTATGGACCACTTTTTGTCCTTTGATGTTTCCTTGATCATCCCTAAAAACATATGAAAAATGATATACGCGGCGTTTAACCCTATAATCGCGTACATACACGGGTTTGACCCATATAACCACCTACATCGGGATGTGTGCATAATCCAAATCCTTTTGGAGTTTTAATTGACGTGGATCCAACTCATTTGACTCCTGGCCTTCCATATGCCTTGAGATCGCTCAGATTTGACCTTTCATTATCCCTTTGAAAAGCTATATAAGGAACCCCTTGGTACATTGAAGGCAGAAGAGATAATTGAGAGCAAAGAAACTATAGTCCATTGTTGCTGGAACTTATGCTTGAGTCTGCATTCCTTTGTTCCTTGGAGCACTTTTGTGTTCTTCCCAAGCTTGCCTTTTGTTTGTGAGATTGCTATTGAGAGATGGAGGATTGAAGTGGTGGAGGCCCAAGTGGGGGATTCAGTTTCTTCGGTTCACAGACGTGCCGTCAGAGGTTGTATCTATCTTGTAATCTCTGATTTATATTAATAGAAATATCTTTTCTTATCCAATGATGTGTATTTGAATAAATATTTTATCCATGGGATTATGTCAAATTCTTTTACATTATTGATTGTATATTCTAGAATAGATCTAACACCATGATACATAGTATGCTTGTATTTTTTACTTGTTGTTGAGGAAGTAATATATCAATTCAAGCTGAAGATTGGAAAGCTCAACGGAGATCTATGTCAACCGTCTGGAATAAGGTACGAGGTCTGATCCTTTAGTGTTAGACATTTAATTTCTATTGCATATTGGAAAGGGTTGATTTTTTGAGTCAAGCTCTCTGTTGTGGTACCCCAAGCCATAGGAATTTCTCTCCGTAATAGAATTGGTGACTCCGTTGAGGAGTTCCTAGTAGTTGTCCTTTGGGGGTTGATTTCTTGGCATTCAATGTATTTGAATTGCTCTTTCTCTCTTGTTTCTATGTTGGGTATGGGGGCATGTATGCTTGGTAGAGTTTGATTGGTGTGAAGTCTGTCTCAACCTGTCTGTTTGCCTTGGTTTTATGTACCCTTTCTTCCTATACATGGGTTTTTGATTTACAGTCACGTATACACGCGGTTTCCTCTACGATTTCTGCGTATACACGCGGGTTTACTACGAACAGTCGTGTATACCCTTTATTTTTCCTTTTTTGGGAAGATAATTGGTTGCTGGGTGAATTCTGATATTTGCTGAGTCTCCTTTGGCACTGCCTGAGTCTGTCTATACCTCTGTTTCTGACCAGAAACGGTTTTTTTTTTAGCCTAAATTTTTTTTTAGGAAAGTTCTTGTCATGGCATTTTCGATTTTTTGTTTGAGATTAGTGCATTAGAGTTATTTTACCTTAGTGCTTTGCTTGAATGCTGTTTATGTGTGCTTGCAAAGTCTGGGGGTTGTAGAATCATCCTTTTGCTTTTTGCATCTCTTTTATTTTCAAAAAATCCAAAAACATTTGCTTATCATCATGCATTGCATTTTGCACTTTGCATTGTACTTACACTAGATCTAGATTTGCTTTGGAGTACTAGTTAGGACTTCATATAGGAAAATTGGCATTCATCATTTGAAGAAGAATTGTGCATTTCACATAGTAGCATACCCTATTTTCATGGACACAATGCATTTGCATTGATTGTTAGGTGTGCATTTTACTTCTTGTTGCGTCATAACACCACTAGTTGCACGACCATATCCTATTTTTGAGTAATAAAGCCAACTAAAATCAACGCTAAATAAAATGAATTACACTCTTTTATGTTCTAGGGTGCACCAACAAGCTTAGGTTTTAGGATCTTGGAATAGTTCATTGTAAGTCAATTCTCCAAGATCACTAAACAACAACATCTAGGTGTCTGTCCAGGTGAGTGTGTGAAATCCTTGGTATAACCATTGTTCTCAGGATCCTCCTCTCAAACAGGAGTTAAGCACGAGGCAGTGTGAGTGGTTATTGATTGGGATGACCCCTAGTCATAACTAAGTAGCACCAGAGATATTTCCAGGATTGTATTCGTATCTGGGGGCTCTTTCGAGAGTTTCGGGCTTTGCTACCCTGCCCATACGGTCAATCCCTCCTGCGACTGTCCGCCTAAGCATTGATTATATTGAGGTGACCTTAGTGGCCTTACCTAGGATATTGAGGGGGTACTTGTAGAGGTTATTCTACAGGTGTTTTTGCCAGGTTGGGGTCGGACAGCACAGTCGCTTTATGCGTTGAAGCTGAGGGCCACAATAATTGGTTACGTACCTCCTCTTGTTGTGTATGGGAGTCTCAAGCCTCTACTAGGAAAGACATACCTGCTTCATTCAGGAGCTCACTTATCCAGCCCTTGTTTGCTTGCATTTGGCTTTAGATTTTGTTAGTGATTGCTCTGTGCAAGATAGTTGGCCTAGGGTTTACGTAAATAGAGAGTCTTTGCTATTTTTTGAGTCATTGTGGATTCGAGTGCGGTTCCACGCCGTTCTCATCATTTAGTAGGACTTTTGCCTTCTACTTCTCCTCCTCCTTTGGGAGAGAGACCTAGACAGTCCAGGCGGACTATGTCACACATTGATTCACACACCATGGGGGACAATTCAGAGGATATTCCTGAACCACCTCCTCCCATTCATGTAGACGATGGGGAATTTACTTCTACTTATGATCCTTCACCCGACTTAGCTGAGTTTGGTCCTGTGATTTCTGAGATAGGAACCTTCCACAACAGACCTACTCACTATAGGGTCGATTCCCCATTGATGCATTACCGGTATGGAATGCCAGAGGATGTCAAGACTCATTTTGAACTTGCCAGCACTAGCTATGATAGTTATGCTACGTCTGGTTTCCCTGCACATGATTTGACATTTCATGTCGAATCGGACTTTGAGCCTAACACTATGCCTGGGGGCACTCTCATTCCTTACCATGCGGAGAGGTTTGGGAGCACTAGTCACATTGCACCTTCCATCCCAGTGGTGGAAGCTATATCATATATCCCTCCTAGGTCTAGGGTTAGCAATCCGATTAGGATACCAGACCCGATACGAGTGACGATAGGTGGTAGTACTCATATTCCTTCATCCTTGGTTCCTAGTTCTTCAAATGTACATCCTCCACCTTATTCATGTGCTCCTTCGAGCCGATACATGGCTACGAGTCAGGTCCATACTGTGGTTACTAGACCGATTGTGTCTCAAGTTCACATACCACCCGCTTCTTCAGGAGGTTATGTTCATGCTTCTAGAGGTCATATTACTACTTCCATGGCATATATCCCTACTTCCGGTATGTATATTCCTACTTCTGAAGCGTATCTTCCTACCTATGGAGTGTCTCATGGGCCATCGCAAGTGATGACCTATGGACCCTATTATGGGACGCAGTATGGACAGGGTTCTTCACCTTATGGAGGTGGGTATCAACAACCTGCTTACTCTCCTAATTATGGATTTGTAGCTCCTACTAGTCAAGGTCCACCATACTATGGTACTTCAACGCCACCTTATACGGGTAAAATAGGAGGAGGACACTATGGTCAAGGCCATGGTGGTAATCAACCCTATATGAATCAAGGAGTGGCCCATCGACCTCATCATCCTAGGCTCCCTTTCCTCATGACACTTAATCTTCCTGACTTATCGAGACTCACGAACGATCTTGTGGCTCATGACCCGGCTTGGACGGCTGTCCCTACAAAGCTTCCTTCGGACATACCTAAGTTCAAAGGCAAATCGGGAGAGGATCCGAGTGAACACGTTACTACGTTTCACCTATGGTGCTCTTCGAATTCATTACATCAGGACTCAGTCTGTTTGAGACTATTTCAACGCACCCTCATAGGGCCTGCTGCGAAATGGTATATAGAGTTACCTAGGGGTTCTTTTACTTTGTTCAACGACCTTGCGATGACTTTTCTTAATCAATTCTAGCTACCAGTGCGCTATGATGTTGGTACTGAACTCTTGTCAATGTTTCGGCAAGATAAAGCCACCCATATTTCTGATCATATTCAAGAGTGGCGTAGATAGAAGAGATTAATTAAAGCCTTTATACCGCTAGAGTTCCTCCTCGAGTGGTTCCTCAAGTCGTTATTGCCATATATAGCGAAGGATGTTTCCACATCCGGAGTACAGAATGAGGATCAAGCGATTTTTAAGGCACAGGAACTGGACTTGATCTATGCTCAGTCCAGTTTGTTGTATGAGATTATTCCCAACGCTCCTTGTTCCCGCCTTTTCACACACCTGGGTCACATGGCAGAAATATTCAAGCCACTCGATGTGTCCTTGGGGGCAAGTCTCGAGTCAAGGCTGTCACCTTGTTCTTGACTCCTCCGTTTAGGATCAAATCCTAATGAATCCAAGGGGGGTAGACCCTATTAAGTTACTAAGTATGATTTCTTAGTGTGATGATGTTAAACTGAATCAGTTAATTAGGAGTTTGAATATTTTAACTATAGACAATTAAAGATGACGAGATACGAAAATAAACACGCGAAAGCACAAAGCTGATACACAATGTATATATGAAGAAAAAATGACCAGTGCCTTAAAATGGAGTCAAATAAATAATATTGATGTGCTTGCATGTGCTTGGAGTGAATGTTTTGCGATTGCATCTTGGTATGTTTTAAGTTAAATGTGAAGTATGACTTGATTAAATTAGGCAAAGGGGGACTCCAGATATACCCGAGAGTACTTGGAGTATGTCCAAAACTAAACCTTTACGGCTACCCGCAAGGAATATGTGGGATGAAATGGAGTCTCTGGGGCTATTGTTCATGATGCACCTGTTAGGGTGTGACAGAGATCAGTGCCCCAAGGTCACTTTTCAGAAGTTCCCGCTTCCTTTGGGTATTTTGCCACCATAGAGGTTTGATCTAGGTGTTGGATTTTCACCTGATGGTTTGTCAGTTGGGGAGAGTGAGTCCTAATTATACTAATCACCCAAGTGATTTTGATACAGCTTGACTGATCAGACGAACCGCAGCCAAGTGCAGAGCATACACACTGGAGTCTTGTCAATTTTAGTAAGTTTTAAACTGGATGTTCTTGTTTAAAAGAAAATCCTCCAAGAACCTCTTTCGATCCAAGTGTATATCAATCAGGGAATCGAGGAGGGGTTAATTTTAAAGTTTTTGATAAACAAATGATATAAAAAAGAAAATAGATACACAGTTCTAGTTTCTTAATTAATCCTACCACGAATCTCTTTCCCCTTTCCGGTCAATCGGGAAATTGTGGGGTAAGTATTACGATTACTTTGAAATGTAAGATATGGAGTATGGAATTGATAAAAAATTCAAGTATACTGCCCTAAAAATTAGATCAATGCTAGTAAAAAATAAATAAACAAAAGTCAACGAAAAAGGCACCGACACAAATCCCCCCAGGGGGGATGGGGAATGGGCTCGAAAGAGCCTATTCCAAAGATAATTTTATTTATTATTTCTTACATAATTAGTGAAATGAAATTATCAGAAACTTCTTGGTCCTTATACAGGCTGAAACCAAGATTTTACAACTTTGGAAAAGTCTTGAGTTTTTAGTGAAAAAGGAGACCCATGGGGGGATTTGAGCGCTCCCGAGGCCACTTCGGACAGCAGCTTCCTTTCCCTTCTGTCAGACTTGATAAAATAAAGAGAGCATATTAGAATAAAAAAATCCCAAAAGCAATTTAAGAGTACCTTTGGATCAGCCTACCTTATCTCACAAAAATGAAGTTAAAACTAGCTAAACAGGCAGAAAAGGAACCAAGGAAAGCAAGCTTTCCTTGGGATCTTGGCTTGCTGTTTGTGCAGCCAACAAAAATGCACTGATATTGCAAAATATTGAATTTTATAACAGTGAAAGGAAATCTAATGCATGCGATCTACAAGTTTCCTTTAAATTTTCATGCAAAAAAGACGATTTCCCTACAGCTAGATCTAGGATGCTTATGAAACTTTTTTAAGTGCAAGATCTATGTAGCTAGGGTTTTACCCCTAGATTGTACGAATGAGCACCTACTAAGGAAAAGGGATTCCTTAGTAGCAGTTCAATAAAATGTAAACTAAAAGCTATAACAAAAATAAAAACTAAATCTAAACAAGTGCATGAAACAAAGCAGCAAAATATAAAGAATGGTTTTTTATTGATATTACCTCCAATATGGAGGTTGGTGAAGCCCTTTGCGCTGATCCGAGAGGATGCTTCGAGCCCCAGCTGCTCCTTCTCTTTCTCCGGTGGTGGAAATGGGCCAAAAGGGGGCTCTCAATGGTGAATGTAGCTCAAAGGGTGAGCTAGGGTTTCAAGGGCAATTTTGGCAGAGTAAGGATGCTTGTGATTGTGGATGATGAAATAATGGGTCTCCATCACTTATTTATAGTTTTTTAGTGGTGGAGTGCTGGCCCATGGTTTTTTGGAAACCATGTGGTTTAGGGCAGCTTGTTTAGGGTTTTTTCCTCCTTTTTCCTCATTATTTTTTATTTTTTATTTTTTCTTCCCTTTTTAGGGGATTTTGCTATTTTTAGAGGAATTTTGGATATTTTGGAGGAAAAAGGTGTTTTATGGCCTTTTGAAGGATTTTTGATGGTTTTATGGCCTTTTGGAGGCATTTTAGGCCTTTTGGAGGCTTTTTAGTGGGATTTTCAAGGTTTTCAAGGAAAATATGGTAGGAAAATGGACAAATGAGCCATATAGTGGGGTAGATAAGGTAGTGAACACTTTTTGGGTGTTAAAAATCTAGGATATGAACTATGAAACATCAGATATATGTATATTTTACTTTTATGAAATAGATCCAAATGAAATCACAACTATGAACTGAACCAAGTAACCGGGTAAAGTGTTGATTTTGAGGGAGGAAGAAGAGGAGAAAAGTGTTGGTTTCCTTGAAGATCCACAGTAGAGCTTTCAGGTGGAATGTCGAGGGACTATGCCTTTGAAATTTTTTGAGGAGAATGAAGAAGCAAACTAGATCAGCATCCTCTCCAAAGTATGAACCTGCAACTCAGCTGAAAACAAAGAACTTGCCAAGAAACTTGTGAGATCCGATTAGTACATACAAAGAGATTCAAGATGACATGCATATAAGCTTATAGGACATGCTAAATCTATATCTCTAAACATGCATCCAAGGAGAGTGACAGTCAATAAACTTATTGAAAAACACATTTCCTATCAAGATTGTAATAAGCTAATTACCAATCTTAACCACAGATCTACAAGAAATTAGCAAAAAATGACCACAGATACAGGTTACCTCAGTAAAAAAATGGCAATAATCATCCACACATGTAATGGCACCACACCGTATTGCCTCCAAAGCTTTTATTTATTTCAAATGAATAATTACAGAGTTATAATAGCAGCAACACCTCAATCCTAGTTCTAACTAGCTTGGAAGAGGAGGCTGTGTCTGGATATATACAATTTGCAGGCCATCCAGCCCAGGAGGGACGCAATTCCTCATGGAATCAAGTGAAATCAACTGATGGAGAGTTCATTAATGCAGAACTGAAGCTGTACTGAGCCTACTTGTCAACCGGGGGCTTGATTGAGCTGACACATCAACCCATACACCACCACATCGGCCCACAGAGCATCCAGGAGAGTCCACACATGTGGAGGAGAGAGAGAGGGCACAATTCCCCATGAAGACAGCTATAGATCAAGTCTGGATCTGATTTGATCCCCTCCTTCAGTCAAGGATTTGTCAGATCCAATCAATCTGCTCCAAATCGAATTGATTTCAGTCAAATTGGTTGAGAATCCACTGATTTATTGATTTTGGATTTTCTCCATTATTCATCAATTTATTAATTAAAATAATCAATAATTGAGCTTTGGGGCTTTCTAACCTGAGTGATGGAAGATCACTCAAAACTTAGGAAATAGTGGATCCATGGGTTTACATGGTGCTCTTAGCTTGAAAATGAGCACCTACATGACTGAAACTGATTATTTGGCCCACTTTTATTACAAAATCAATTTTTCCAATTAAACTATTAAAAAATAGCCTAAGTTTTGGAAAAATTAAAATTTAATAAAAAACACTGAAAAAACTAAAAAATTGAAAAATTGAAAAACACCTAGGGGGACTTAGACATGTTCATATGACTCAAAAATGATGTCTAGCATGTCTATACGTTGACACATAGACTATAATAACCTCAATAGGCCTAAATGCCAAGCCGACCACCCCAACTTTGGAGGTATGGAGTGAAAAACTCAGAAATTATCAGTCGTTTATTCAACAACCAATAATAACCAAGGGAAAAAACACCCTGGGCTGATCGGATTGACAAATGAATTCTAAGAGACCGGGTCTTTTAAAGACACTATCATGCTAGAACATTTATTACAATTCCCCCATGGGGTATGAACATGTGATATGATACAACAAGCACTTCCCAGAAGTACTTCCAAAGGTATTTTTGAAGTCCGAACAAGTTAACCATGTCCGGTTCACCGGGCTCACTTGATAAAAACCACTAAGTACAACTTAGGTGGTAACACTCCTCATTCCAGTTTCGATCCCAAAGTCAAACCTGGACCACATGCCGATAGAATTGTGGGTTGTGCAAGTGTGAAACCTGCAAATTCAGTTGCAAAACAAGTTGGTCAGTTGTCAGTCAACCAATCTGCTTCAGGACAAGCTACGGCTTCGTCTCAACCCACCCAAATGGTGAATGTACTTTCTGTGCAATCGTTGGGCTAGAAGGGTAACCAGTAGCCCAGACGAAATAGAAAAAAGGGTAAGAATAATAATCGAAAGGGTAGGAATAAGAATGAGAATGCTAACAATAATGACAAGAATGGTAGAAATGCTTGGGGGGACAAGCAAGCTAAACGTAAGGTTAAGTTCCCTTGCAAGTTATGTAAGGACGATCACCTCACTTACTTGTTCCCTCGGATTGATGAAGCTTCGAGATTCTTAGCACAAGGCCCAGTTGTGCTAAAGAACCCTTTACCTCAGAATCAGAATATGAACTCGAAGTCCCATGACCAGTCTAGTGAGAATGATCCAGAAGAGACTAGTGCTCATGGGTGCATTAACATGGTCCATGCTGCGAAGGTTGTGACTCGTGCGAAAGATTATAGTTCATCACAACCCAGCCCAGGCAAAGAGCCTGATCCACCAAGGTCCCCTTTGCATATTGAGAAACTTGCGAATAAACCTGAGGCAGCACCTCGCATTCCTAGGGGAGTCCTTAAGCATTCGGGGCCTAATCCAAATGCCTGAGCCGCCCAGAATTATTCAGTTGTCGAGGATTTGGGCCACACTCCTTGTACGACATCTACATTGGAAGTGCTTTAGAGTTGTCCTTCGCAAAGGAAGGCATTGCTTTCTGCCCTTGGTGTGAATGGAGCTGATTCTTCCTCGGTGATCAAATTTGAAAATGCAGGACTACAGCCTCACTTGCCCTACTATGAGTCTCTTTTGGTGCACATAGAATGTCTTAATATGATCGTCAAGTGTATTGTGATTGACGAGGGCACTGTGGCTTCTGTGATGTCTTTGTCCTATTGGAAGGTTCTGGGTTCTCCTGAGCTATCTAGATCAGCAACTATGTTAACTGCGTTTGATGGGGGATCTTTTAGGCCGCACGGTATCCTTCCTTCCCTTAAAGTCCGTTTGGGGGGAAAGACCGTTGCGATAGAAGTTGAGGTGGTCGATGCGCCCCTTGATTACAATCTCTTGCTGGGTAGGAACTGGATGTATAGTATGCAAGCCATTTCTTCTTCCTTGTTTCGCATTGTATGCCTTCCACATAATGGGAAGATTGTAATGATTGATCAAATGGCATTCAAGAATCCATCTGTTACTGCATCCTCGGGAGCTTCAGTCCCGATCATTGAGCACTCTCAGCCGGCAACTGGGAGTGTGGGTGTAGGCATGTATCCATCCCTCATGGGAAGCTTTAGTTGTCCTGCACCGATCCTCATGATAGGATCTTGTTTTGATGAGGCCTCAACATCTACGACCTCGGTGTCTTTTCGCACGACCCATATGGAAGATCCTTGGATTCTTCCTACACTAAGTACTTCGAGTGAGCCTGCCGAGACGAACGTGCCGTTTCCTGAAGCTATGATAGCTTATCAAGCTAATCTCAAGAGTGTTGCAGAGCCTTATCTTCCTCTTCGTGGATGGAGGAGGAAGACCCCTATGTGCTGTCGACATGGGCAGTACAGTCTTCTCATGCCCACAAATACCTTGATACGATTTTCCCTTCAGATGAAGCGATTATCGAGGCTATGTCAGGAGTTGAGCCACCATGGGAGGAACTTCATCATAGATCGTACTTTCTTCCAGCGCTTGACCGTTTGGAGCATGAGGATTATAGGGAGATTCTTAGTCAGAAAGTTGGTAGACCTATGGTTCCATTAAGCTCTCCTGGTCCGATGGCTGATGGAAACATGGCAAACATATCGGCAATGATTCCTATCAACATTTCTTGCAATCCTGGCATGATAGAGAATGTCTATATTAGGGTGGAATGTTCCCATGCTAAGATTCTGGAATATACCGAGTTATTCAAGGATTTTCATGATATTTTTGCTTGGTCTTACGATGAGATGCCAGGTATTGACCCTCGAATTTTCGAACATGAGATTAATACTTACCCCAACGCTAAGCCTATTCGACAACGTTTACGCATCGTGAATCCTAGGAAAGCACCCGCCATTAAGGAAGAGATAGAGAAGATGTTGAAAGTCGGTTTCATCTATCCCATTCCCTTGACAGAGTGGGTTTCAAACCTCGTTCCGGTGGATAAGAAGCAGGGAGCGATTCGCATATGCACTGATTTCCATGATTTGAATCGTTCCTGTCCTAAGGATAACTTCCCCACACCATTTATTGATCAGATTTTGGATGAATGTGTGGGTAGCGAGGTGTTCTCCTTCATGGACGGATTTTCCGGGTATAATCATATCCAGATTAAACTTGAGGACCAACACAAGACCGCATTTATTTGTCCTTGGGGAACGTTTGCATATTGAAAAATTCCTTTCATCCTTAAAAACACTGGAGCTACGTTTCAGCGGGTGATGACCTTAATCATCCACGATCTCAAGTCTATTATTGAAGTATTTTTGGATGACCTCGCTGCTCATTTTCATATGAGGATGCATCATCCCTATCACTTGAGATTGGTATTCGAAAGATGCCGGCACTATTCAGTTAGATTGAACCCTCATAAGTGCATCTTTTGCGTGAAGTCAGGTCGTTTATTAGGATTCATTGTTTCGAAAGAGGGTATAAGAGTCGACCCTTTGAAGGTTGAGGCAATACTTCAATTGTCTCCCCCAAAGAACATTCATCATCTTCAGTGTTTTCAAGGCATGGCAAACATCTTATGAAGATTTGTTGTCGAATTTTCCAATTTGACTAGAGGCTTCATGTGTCTCTTGAAGAAGGATACTTTTTTTTAATGGGATGAGCGAGCCCAGGAGTCCTTCGATGCACTCAAGCGAGCCCTAGCATCGGCCTCGATGATTAGTCCTCCAGATTATAGCCATGATTTTCTATTATATGTGGCCTCATCTTTAGAGACGATTGGTATGGTTTTGGTTCAAGAGGATGAGGAGCTCCAAGAGCATGTCATATATTATCTGAGCCGAAACCTTATTGACGCAGAGATTCATTATTCTCATGTTGAGAAGCTTGCTTTAGCTACCGTACATGCGGTTCAGCATTTGAGACATTATATTCTCCTTCAGCGGACCTTGGTTGTGGCCCATGTCAATCCGTTTCAGTTCGTCCTCACATGAAGGATGATTGGGGGAAAGTATAATAAATGGATTGTCATTCTACAAGAGTTTGATCTCGAGTTTGTTTCGGCAAAATTGAAGAAATATTTAATCTTTGCAGAGCTTATATCAGATTTCCTGAGCGAGGACAAGGAGTTGGTTTGTGAAGATACGTTTGTTGATGAACACATCTTCTTAATCTCAACATTAGACCCATGGTATGGGGATATCATAGTATATCTACAAACACAGAGGACCCCTACTCACCTCTCGCGAGATGAACAACGACGATTACGTCACGTCTCTAAGAACTACCTTATAGTGGACAATACTTTGTACCACCGTGGGGTAGATTCCATTTTACGACGTTGTTTAACTCATGAGGAGGCTGAGGTTGTGCTGAATGATTGCCACGGAGGGGCGTGTGGTGGTCATTCATCTGGGATTTCTACAGCTCAAAATATTTTGAGAGCGGGTTATTTCTGGCCATCGATATTTAAAGATTGTGTTGATGCGGTCAGGAGGTGCCACCCTTGCTAGGTGTTCACACGTAATATGCGCTCGAAACCTGCCCCGTTACATCCTATTATCACCGTCGGTCCCTTCACTAAGTGGGGGCTTAATTTTATGGATTGCAACCCAGCTTCGGCTGGGGGGCACCATCACATTATAGTGGCTGTTGATTATTTCATGAAATGGGCTGAGGCAATGACTACAGTAAAATACAACGGTGAGACAGCCGCTCACTTTGTATTCAACCAAATTATTACTCGGTTCAGGATTTCGGAAGAGCTTGTCACTGACCATGGCTCGCACTTTCAGAACCGTATGATGGAAGAGTTGGCATCCAAGTTAGGGTATAAGCAAGAGCACTCCTCTTCTTACTACCCTCAGGTGAATGGAGAGGTAGAGGCAGTGAATAAATCACTCAAATCCATTCTCCAATGAACCATCGCACAAAGCAAGATGAATTGGCACATTATGTTATATCCTTCTTTGTGGGCATATCAAACCGCGGTTAAGACTACCACTGGTTTTTCTCCATATCAGCTTGTACATGGAGTGGATTCGATATTGCCAGTTTAATGTGAGATTCCTTCATTGAATCTAGCTATGGAACTCTTACCAGACACTTCACCTTTGGAGGAGCGTTTGGTTCACCTTGAACAACTTGATGAGCAGCGTTGAGATGCCTTGGTGGCTCTAGAGGTTAATAAACATCACGTTAAGGTCCAGTATGATAAGTCTGTCCTTCCAAGAGTGTTTAGTGAAGGAGACTTGGTCCTCTTGTGGGATCAATCGAAACAACCCTTGGGGGCAGGGAAATTCAATCCTATGTGGCGTGGTCCTTACGTGGTCAAGCGTGTATTAGAGAAGGGTTCCTATGAGTTAGTGGATTACGAAGGGACAGTTTTGGCAGAGCCTAGAAATGGGCTCTATCTCAAAAAATACTATGCATGATCTTTAGCCAAGGCTGCTTGTTGTATATTATTGTATAGCTTTGCATAGTTAGGTCTTTTGCTTATCGTGATCAGGTTTGTGATTAGTTTTCATTTCTTTTGGCAGATGTCAATGGAATCTTCCACCTACATAGGATTCATGGATGGTGCAAGCTGTCACACTCAACACTCAGCCTCTGCTGCTTGGGTGATTTATACTCCTATGGGTCAGGTAATGTCTTCAGGAGGTGTATGTCTACGACCATCTTCCAATAATGTTGCTGAATATAGCACCGTTATTGAGCTTCTATGGGATGCCATTTCACATGGTGTTCTATCTCTTGAGGTACGTCTTGATTCGGAGTTAGTAGTGTCACAGCTCAATGGTTTGTACCATGTTAGAGATCCGACATTATTGAGAAGGTTCTTATGTGTGAGATTGTTAGAACAACAATTTGACAGTATAACATATATACACATTCCAAGAAATAATAATCAAGTTGCTGACTCATATGCTAACTACATGTTAGAATGGCATTTGTCTCATTCATAATAAATTAATCACAAACATTTTTTACACATGTAAATAAATAAATCGATCACCATAAATCTTTTTTATATACATCAAAAATGTGGTAATACATAGTGTCATGATACAAAAGTGGGGATTTTAAAGCCACCATCATATAATACACGGTCGAACAAAACATATACACTCCCAGGTGTCTAATCCTGTGGAGGAGGAGGAGGGTTGTGATCATGGAATGTCACTAAATCTCTAGTTAGTCGTCGAAATAAACGCACCCATGCGCATGGTACACCCACCACCTATCGCTGCATGGCCTCAGGAAAGTCCTTGACTTGTGCCATGGGAACTCTATGAGTTAGTCTCACAAAGTTGGTATGAATGCTATGGAGCATTCGCTCCGCATCCACACCCGTGATGTCATCTCCTCTTCCCCTTCATCTATGACGAGGGAAGCCCTCTGGTCACCGTGGTCCCACATCTGCACATAAATGGTAGATGTCACTATGTATTGTCATGCAAAAACATGTCTTTTTGATTCCACATAATCAAGAAAACACAAAAAAATTAAATAACTCAAAAAATTTAAAAAGAGTGAGGGTCGAGATTCGTTACCTATGTCTCCATATGCCGATCCTGGTGGCAATGGCATGTCCGGATCCCCCCGGAAATCTATCCCTACATAGGGGTAGTCATCAATGTCAACAATCTGTCGTCACCACCATGGAAAGAAGTCAGCTGGATATGGGTTGGACACCCTACCACCCCCAGTCTGCGCATAGCATCTGCCCAACATCGTTGGGCTGGATCTCAAACTCCATGGAGAGGAATGTCCACTCTAGGACTCAATCCTGGAACACGGTCGAAGAAAAACGTGCTCGGAATACTAATGAACCCAAAGTTCCATATCCTGCCTGCCTTACACTCACTGAGCTGGTGTTTCATGTTGCTTAGTAGTGTAGTACTCTAGTCGTATATAGTGGGTCTCATACACTCCACCGCATAGAACATTAGAGGCCGCGAGGCCTGGTGGAGTGATGCTAAGCCGGCTATCCTGCCCAGTGTCAACAATATGGCCTTTAGGCCCAGCACCTGTATAGCATTGGTAGGGACTTGACTCCCCACCTTGTCCGTGTCTGGATGACAGTACACTGCTATGTACTTGTCGATAGTCAGGACACCCCCTGGACCACCTCAGGAATGAAGGTTCACCACCTCCCCTCGTTTAGAAAGACCAGTGAGAAAGTATATGTCCTCCACCTCTATGGTGAGGGACATCCCATCAATACAGAAGGACTCCGAGTCTGGATCCCAATAGTCTACCAGCATCTATAGCAGTCTTGGTTTGGCCCTCAAACCACCAAGACACCAAAACTTGTAGAGTTCGCATGCACGAAGAGCTTGTTGAGCCATTAATTCGGCCCTTACTGCTTCCTCTACTTCACCAGGCTCACACTCTCTCCACTCTAGCACCATCCTGCAAAATAAATTGCAATATTATCCATTAGTTTCTTGTAAAATCACATGCACGGCCTGATACGTGACTGTTTTGCAAACAGCCGTGTATGTACGCGGGTTCTAGCCCCTTTTCTGTGTATAGCCATCCCTATATGCGGAAAAAACTTTGATATCCGCATAGGTTGTAGCGCTCATGTATAGATGGCTTAAGAACTTCATTTAACCATGAAAATCTATAAAAATTATATCAAAATGCAAGAGGAGAGCATGAGTAAATACCTGGAAGAAACAGTTGTGAATTCCGCCGGCTGGATCTCCTGGAATTTGCAGTTGAAAATCAGAGCTCAAATAGGTAAAAGTTTCAAATGATTTATATTTTTTACTATTTATAGAAAAATTTTCAAATATTTGAAAATTTTTACCCCCTTTCCTATAGTTTTGACATTTTCTAACCATTTTGGACCATTTTGGACTTAATTTGTGATGTATAAGACCTTTTTCAGTGCCGTTTTAGCCATTGGATTGACCCGTTCATGCCGATCTCAGGTATCATGTCTAAATTGGCATATAGGTTAGGTTCACCACCATTTGCATTTTGCATGACCTTATGACCATATCACCATGTCCTTAGGTACGAACCCACTCTATTATGTCACGGAACCTTCTTCCTGCTTTAGAAGTGGCATGATACGAGTGGTAGAGCTTCACCTTACATGGGTACCCTAGTTAGCGCCTTATTTTAATTTGGTGCCCATGCCGACATTTTCTCCTTTAGGGTGTGGGAGTCCGTTGTATAGTATTGCCATGACATTTCGCAAGAGCCTCATACTCCTCTTGATCTTATGCTGGCCTATTTCCCTCAGGACTCCCTTATGTCAAGTTGTGAATGCATTATCATGAGCTTTTCCTGCCTTATTGAGCTTTACGCTGGCTCCCCTAACATTGCGTTTCAGCCATATAGCCCGAGCTTGTCTCATGTCTAGCCATGCAAAGCCATTTTTTATATCCTTCACAGCTTGATTTCACTTTTTACCGAGAGGGGATTTTCCCCTGAGTGTCGATATCCTACACATGTATCCTTGCATTGAACATAGGTATGTTCCACTACTTGGAACTAGTTTGTTTTCCCTTATGACACTCGTCTCCTCCTAGTTTGTAACTATAAAGCTATTTTATTCTTTTTTCAAGCTTTTCAAATAACTGAAAAAGTCCAAAAAAATCAAAAAGCCGAAAAAGGAAAGATGTTATCTTTGGCAGCTGTCGAGTCGTGTCGCCTTCGAACAGAGCACTGTATATCACATCCATTGGTTGGGTTATAGTTTGAATTTAGGAGCTGTACTTGTTTATCTGAGTTTATCTCCACCGACTGGTTAAGCTTCCAGTCCCTATGGAGCCTCTGTTTATGCCTCCTATGTCATAGAGATGTCCCAGTTTGTATATCGAGTCTATGCTGCCTTCATTCAGTCACCATACACCCTTATGCTCTTGTTCAAAGGATGTTGAAACCTGATTTGGCCATTTCTCAGTTATCTTGACTTTACATGTCGGCCATTCCTAGTACAGTTATTGGTTCATGCACCTTATGATCGAGTCCTTCCACATTATACAGCTTTGCTGAGTACCTCATGTTGGATGATGGGGATGCCTTAATGCCCTCCTTCTAGCAGATTTCATCCCATCGAATTCAGATCATTTATTCTGAGATTGGAATCTAGAGTCATTTGGAGTGCCTTGAGACTTGCAGTCATCAGTGGCAGGTTCTTTCACCATCGACAGTTTCTTGGGAATACATCAATGTCTCCTGATCGATGGATCCTCTCAAGTGTTCGACCTCAACACATTTATTCACACTTGTTAGTTTGCACTCTAGTACCTTAATTCCCATTTTCGTTATCGGTGGGTGATATCGCGTCTATTAATGGTATACATTAATGACTGGTAATCAGACGATGGACTACTATGTTTGACCTCGACAGCACTATTCGCATAGTAGGACATGTACTCATAGCGGTTTGTGTAGAAGACCTTCCAAATTGGTGGCATCTCTTATATGCTACCTCCTTGATCGTGCCATTGTTCATGAGATTTCAGCTCTCGTGACTTGGTTCCAGTATATGTCAGACATTTCCAGCCACTATGGAGATCTTGATCTATTATATATCTGTAGCCATTTTGGAGATCATGGTCCTTTGTATATCTTCATCATGGAGATTCTGATCTATGTATATTGTACGTGGTGATGACCACATATGTGATATCATGTATTATGCCTATTCATGGCCATTGTACTCTTATCTATCCGAGACTGCTATATGTACTTGCAGTGATGTGTAGAGTTGTATTATTGTACTATGCTGATTGAGTGGTTGGTATTCCATTTAGGATCCTTCATCACTCCACTTCTGGGATGGACTTATAATGTATTTCGGCCATCGTATAACCCCTCTGATCTCATACATTAGGGGGCATCTGTTATAGCGGATCTCACCACTCTAGGTGAATCACACTTTGTATGGCCTTCCCATGTCCCGTTGTAGACTCATTAGACCCTATGGACCACTTTTTGTCCTTTGATGTTTCCTTGATCATCCGTAAAAACATATGAAAAATGATATATGCAGTTTTTAACCCTATAATCGAGTACATACATGGGTTTGACCCATATAACCACATACATCGGGATGTGTGCATAATCCAAATCCTTTTGGAGTTTTCCTTGACATGGATCCGACTCATTTGACTCCTATCCTTCCATATGCCTTGAGATCGCTCGGATTCGACCTTTCATTATCCCTTTGAAAAGCTATATAAGGAACCCCTTGGTACATTGAAGGAAGAAGAGAGAATTGAGAGCAAGGAAACTATAGTCCATTGTTGCTGGAACTTATGCTTGAGTCTGCATCCCTTGGTCCCTTGGAGCACTTTTGTGTTCTTCCCAAGCTTTCCTTTTGCTTGTGATCTTGCTATCGAGAGATGGAGGATTGAAGTGGTGGAGGCCCAAGTGGGGGATTCAGTTTCTCCGGTTCGCAGACGTGCCGTCAGAGGTTGTATCTATCTTGTAATCTTTGATTTATATTAATAGAAATATCTTTTCCTGTCCAATGATGTGTATTTGAATGAATATTTTATCCATGGGATTATGTCAAATGATTTTACATTATTGATTATATATGCTAGAATAGATCTAACACCATGATATATAGTATGCTTGTATGGTTTACTTGTTGTTGAGGAAGTAATATATCAATTCAAGCTGAAGATTGGAAAGCTCAACGGGGATCTACTTCAATCGTCCAGAATAAGGTACAAGGTCTGATCCTTTAGTGTTAGACATTTAATTTCTATTGCATATTGGAAAGGGTTGATTTCTGGAGTCAAGCTGTCTGTTGTGGTACCCCAATCCATAGGAATTTCTCTCCATAACACAACTAACATGAAAAACAATATACCTCAACCCTGAATCCGCTTGTCTTCTTTCCAAAAGTCCTTGCAATAGTTTAGTACCTGTAAAATAGATTACAAGACAAAAAAAAGGGATGAGAGAATGATGATAAATTGACTATTCATAATGGTGATCAAGGAATCCAATAATATCTAATTACAATCAATACAATCAAATATCAGAAAGGGAAATGTCTTTGTGTTAATATTTGGGTGAGAAAGAAGTACAACCAAAAAGCATTGATGTCGATGGCTTTGATCTCAACAAGAATGTCTACAATATCCTATGACTATGAATACCTCTCCAACCATAAGCTAACTCTACTTTGCCTTTGATTCAGACTTCAAACTAGCAACATAAGGGTGCTTTTCCTAGCCTCCTCCACTCTCATAATGAGGGCTTCATTTATAGGCCTACAACTCAAGATATGACTTGGAAAAAGGATAGAATGAGATCTCTATAGGTGAGGAAGGAAAATTCCAACTCTCCTAAGCATATAGGAACCAACCCCATGGAGGATTCCACATGGAAACTTCCAGAAGCTTCTTTTTTCTCATTTTCTCACCACCGACGCTGTTAAAAAAACTGACAAAGGTGTCGATCTAGGATTTTTTCCAAAGGAAGGAGACAACGGTGCTTATGGGTCAACTGAGACAGGCATCGCTGATGCTTTGTGCAAAAAACATGAAAGCGTCGTCCTTTATAGGTCTGGAAAAAAGTGACCAAGGTGACTTAAGCCAGGATTTTTGGGAGGTTGAAAGGTAATGTGAAATTCTCATGAAGGCTGGTAAGCAATGTGATATTTCTAGGTGCAACAGAATTCCCAGCAAAGTATAAAGCTAGAATAAAGTGATAGGTGAAATAGTTTGCAAAGTTTGTCGTCTAATACAAAGGCAAATAGAGACAAAATCATATAGGACCAGTAACTGACCTTATCCAAACCAATCATAGCCGCGGACCAATACACTATAGATCCATGATGATGACCATGTCATGGATACTAATAATACACTGTAGATCCTTGAATAACTGATATGGGAGGTAGGATATAGCTATAGAACATACAAAGTAGATCCATGACTCTTAACATCAACTACGGAACACAACCACCAAACATACAATGTGGATCCATGTCGTGACTCTAAATGATCTCCAAATGCAAGATGAGCATAGGAAATGATGATGGAAAATCCTAACCACTCAGGGTCTTCATTCCAATCCCCAAACAATACGAATCTAACCATGTGATTAGAATGTCTTGACATCGAACATGGTAGAAACCACTTGATTACTAGTAAATGATGTAAACTATTAGCAAGTGCAAGGGAAACCACCATTGTTGTCAATGATCCCCAAGGTATCTAAGTACATTCTCCCAAGTGAGAATAAATGTTATGAAGTTGAACACTTAAGAGAATATTTCAATCATAGGTCATTGATGAAAACCTATTGTTGAAAACAAGAAAACCTACCATTGAGGCATGCAGGCCCAAGGTAATTTCTAGGATTCTAGGTCTAATTCCTGGATAATGATTTGAAGTCGACAGGAATAGACTTGTCACAGGAGGGCCATGATGATTCCCACATTAGTGACATGAAACTAGGAACAAAAGTTGATTTGAAGTAATGGGACTAATTTAGACATGATTGAATCTTAAGGACAAGTGAAGTTATTGATGAGCTATTTTTTTTGGGAGAGACATCCTTTGAACAATTTCATGGCATGACACATGACTTGGCAACATTGACTCAACGATAATAGAACCAAGTGCAATGCAAGGAATATGACAAAGCATTCTTTGAATTGACTCAAAGGAGTCAGGTGACTCACAAGAGTAGATCGACTCCGAGACAAGCTGAAAAGCCAACTGTTCAAATATGCAAATGTAGACAAGTTCCATGTTCAAAGGTGGACTGTAGAGTACTGCTATAAAACAAATGAAAACCATTCCCCTTTCCTTTAATTTCCCCACCTCAAAAGTGAGTGCCACTTTTCATTTTTGTGAGTCCAAAGAAGGTAACAAACACTCATTAAAGCTCATCAAATGACGAGTCCATTCTCATATTTTTCACGAACCTGAGAAAGGAGGGGTTCGTTCCTAAATAGGGCCTTTCATCATTTTGTTTTACGAGTCCGATGAAAGCAAACTCATTTGTCGTTTCATATTTAGAGAGTCCAGAATTAATAAGAAGACTCCAAAAGGTCCTTTTTCATAAATAAGGCCAATCAGATTGAAAAAGAGATAACCTAAACCCGACTATCCGACTCTTTTGATCATTTTACAAGTGTGAACGTAACAAGTTCGCTTGGAAATATTTTTGTGTTTTGAGGAGACTGAAAAGAGCTTAAATATAACTCCCGAACTAGGTTCTTTTTTCATAATCCACTTTTAACGAGTCTAAAAAAGAGAAAAAGTAAGCTCGATACCTCTTCACTGATTTTTTAATGAGCACACTAAAGGTATAAAAGACACTCGGAACCTTTTTCATGTTTGAATCCAGATCATGAAAAAGTGATAAAGCAAGCTCAAACCAGTTTTCATGTTTTAACGAGAGCACAAAAAATGAAAAGTAAGCTCAACACCATCTTAATATTTTTAACAAGCTTGAAGATCAGTTGAAAGAATGCTTAGAATATCTGCTTCATTGTGTTGGTCTACTGGGTAGACCCGGGTTTACTTTAGTGTACCAACAAAGCCCCAGCTCACTGGCCCTTTCGGCGATAGACTGTAGAACGGCCTGAAGTCTCACCCGAAGTGATCCTAGATGGGGTGGCTAAAGACTCAGGTGTCCTCAACCAGGTTTTGTAGCATCCTAGGTGTCTCTTGACTCTAGTTAACTAGTGGGATCCCTCTCAGCGCGGGATGTTTCTCTCTTCCTCGCTGACTCTTCTACGGGGCTGGCTCTGATTGCATCATAGCTTCTAAGACGATGCACAAACCTTCTCTTTCTACTCACTCTTGAACTACGATATCTCACACCGCAGCTCCTCTGACAGTGCGATATCGCCCTTCTACACTAGGATATTTCCTACGGTAAGACTCAATATGCGCATCAACTCTCAAGGTCCAGAGGCTTCCTCTCTAGGTATAATAGCTCAGTGAACCTTCACTAAGGTGTTAAACAAATTATCTTTAGCTGCTATGGTTTAACACGCTCAGCATCTATTCCGCTCAACTTGCTGAACTAAATATACAAGAATCACTTAACACAGTAACTGTTAACTGTCATGAATCAAGCACTGATAAACTCATATATAGAACACTTGATACATTCAACTCGTATTTAACCTTCTAAGTTACTGTAAACTGAAGGGTAGCGTACATGCATTCATTAACTGATATACAACATTCATGTAACGAATAACATATAGCACATAAATAAAACATAATCACATGAAACAGTCACACAACACACGTATTTTACGTGGTTCACTTTCAAAGGGGGGAAGTTACATCCACAGGATTTGTGTTTTATTATATCTTGAGAGAGTACACACAGTTATACTGCAACCTATTATGCAGCTTGAGATCTTCTGGGAAACTCCACGCACTCAGCTGGGAGCCCTTCTCTTAGATCTCTTCTCTTCCTATATTGCTTTCTTCTTACAATATATCCTTTCTCTCTCTCAATCCCTGTGGATTGTTACATTCATACTCAAGGAGTAGGCTACTAGTTACAGTAAGATACTATAGACTCAATAATAGAACCAGAGCTCGACTCTTTCTCAGAGACACTTAGCTAGCTCACTGTCTAACTATCTGAATGTCTAACTGTCTAAGTGTCTACGAGCTAACAGACCAACTGACTATCTAACCTTTCATAATACAAAATACATGCTTAAATAGGTGGCCCGAAGGCCTCACTGTGATACAACACTGTGGGCCTATCCCAACAGTAACCCAAAAACCCTAACTGTGATAGTCAGCCTATCTGTACTTTTAACTGCCACTTACTGGTCACACTACAGCTTTTTGCAGTCTTCCACACTTCCCGACGTTGATCGTGGGTATGGGCACCGCTTCCTTGGTTGCTATGGTTCTATACTTTATCTTTAATACCTTGGCTCGTTGCTCATTTTCTCTTTATGAGGGTAGCTGAGCCCTCCTGTCATCGCCGCTGCCTTAAATGCAGTGGTTGAGCTCTCTCTTCTCGGCTACTTCAGGTACTGTTTCCTTTGACTTCCTTGCTCCGCTATAGCATATTTTCCTGTAGCTGCGGGGCCCTGCTCCAACAGTCCCCTAACACTTACTTATGGCTCATCCCCAAGCCACTAATAGCTGGATTCTCTCACTGTATCTTCTCTTTGGCTTCCTGCGAAGTCCTTGCGAATCCCTCCCTGAGTCCTACGACATCTTTGTCCATAGCTTCAACACAGTCTTGTGCCGCTTCCTCTAAAATAGTGTCAACACTTTCCTTAAGTGAAGCTCCAGAATAAATGGCAGACCATTTATAGGCTGCTAAATTTGTTGCAACAACCTCACCTCCTGCTACCTCGGTCAGGTTTGTACCATTCACCTCAAATTATACCAGAGCGCTTGTCCGAACAGATTCATCAAAGCCATCATCATTTTGAATATATGGAAAGGAGATGTCTTTCAGCATACATTTAAGTTGATCTTAATTCCAGTAATTTGACTTTACTTGGATACATGCACATTGGTAAAACTTCCATGAGGAGATATGTCCTTTTCCAGCTTTAATGTAACTACCTTCTTTGAAATTTTCTATATATCTCTCATTTTCAACATCTCTACTTCGTTCGTTTCCTGTTTCATTTTGTTTTTCTGAGTCTCAGATGCCTGTTTCTTGGTCCTTTTTTCTTTCTGTGAGATCTTATGGGAAGCTCCACGTGCACAGCTGAGAGCCCTTCTCTTTATTTTTCTCACTTTTCTTCTTCTCTGTTTTCTTGTCTTCAGTGATCTTCTTGTCTTTCTTCTTCTCTGCTTTGGGCTGGACTCTTCTACTATCTGAGCTTGAATCCTCATCCTCGACATCTGTCTGACCTATGGTGCACCTAATTTCACAACCTTGGGCAGCGTCGTCATAGCAGACACGAGGCCACCATGCTGGAATCGTCGGACAACGTCTTCTAAAGGTTCCCTCTCGGACATACACCACCTGGTGCAATACTCTGGACTGGCAATGGCTGCGAAATTGGGAAAAACCAGCACTCTATAACTGGAGTATCTCTGCACAGGAAAACGCTACAAGTTGCTCTATAACTCTCAGAAATCGCAAAAAGTAACCCTTCTATGTGATTGATCTGTGTATTTATAATGAAAGCGATAATCTCTGAAGCAACGCTCACTTAGACTAGACCCGTCGGCAGCATTTATTGCATGGATAAGGCAACAGCTGTCGTCTTGATCCTCATTAATTGCTGAAAATCCGATCAAATTTCCCTCAAAAATTGTGTGCAGGCACCGGCAATCTCAACCAAGATTTACCAAATCTGGGAAAATCATTGTACTGTTTGCAAATCTAGGGCAACGTATACCTATCATGTCTAGATTAATTTCTTGTCAGAAGGCGAAGTGACTGGCCTTCTGTCCCCTTTCAAAATCATCCACGTGGCATGGGGAACATCGCATCGCTATGATTTCACACTGCATCATCCTAAACCAAAGTGTTGTCATGAACTCCGCAACGTTCAAAAAAACTTCGCAAGCGTCCTATGACTTGCGCAACACTGTGATTCATACTTGGAACCTTTTCTTTTTTTTTTGGGTGTAGACTAGTTATGGGTGCGATGCCTCCTTTCAACTACACTGGACATCTGCACACCCAGTTCTCTGAGTTAGGGTTGGGAGGTGGAGTGGCTATCACTATAAAGCTTAAGCCTACTGCCATTAATCAAAGTATGAACAAGCTCCTCGTTCAATTTACTGAGTTGAATGACACCTCCTTCTGTAACTTGCTGGATCTGATATGGCCCCAACAAATGTGTCTTGAACTTCCCTAGAAACTTAAAAAAATTGCTGTCATAAAGGAGCACTAGGTCTCCTATCTAAAAAATCTTGCTCTTGATGTGCCTATCATGCCAAGATTTTTCTCATGCCTTCTGCACTTTTTGATGAAATTCTGCGATGTGTCCTACTGTTTCATCATCCCAATAGTCTCCAATAGAAGAAAATTTTGGTTCTATTTCTGTGCCAATATTGATCATTTTAATCTTGATAGGCTCCGTGATAGCTGGAATATCTAGCTTCGGTCCATCAATTTCACGAGTCCCTTCTAACTCTGGAATGTTGATACTGTGAGGGCTCTCATCCTCATCACCTGGTTCTGCTGCAAAGTTGTAACACTCTAGCGCATGTTCTAACTAGATAGCCCAATCAGATTGAGTAGACACTGATAGGGTACAGTCATCAAATATCCTAGTCTTTATAATATCTAGATCTTGATCAATGCTTGGATACTCAGATTCAAAATTAAAACTGAGTAAAAAGTTGTCTATCATAACTGGCCATGTAGTTGTTCCTCTGCGCGACTCTATCTCAGTGTACCAGTTCCTTGGGACTGTGTCTAAAGTGTGAATGAATAGGTGAACCCATTCATCCTCTGGAATGTCCGACCAATTATGTTCACAAATCTTAATATGTGACCTAGGTTCACTTTCTCCTGTATATTTCTGCTGTAAACACTCCTTGCCGTTAGAGAATCTGATCGCCATCAGTCTCTTGAAATCATCCCATGATGCGATATGTTCTTTATTTGCATGCCACCATCTTGCAGGTGTGGCTCTTACTACAAGGTTAATAACTTCCATCCTCTGCTCATGAGGGATTTCCTACTCAAACTGCTATAAAAAGTCATTGATATCTGCTAAACCATCAGATGGAATATCCTTAAACTCTATGCCAATCCATCGTAGTGACTTAGTCATAAATGCACATCTGCGAGCTGAGACTTCATAAAGTCTATTCTGCCAATTTTCTAAACCAACCTCCGAGTCCGAGGCGCATGAGCTGTCACATCGCCAACTAATATTTCCTTCTGCGGTCGGATTGATATAGTCACTCTGATTAGCAGTCATCTGATAGAGGTTCTCCATATTACGCACCTCTTCCTCTGCTCTGATAGGTTCAATGTATCTAGGACCTTGAAAAGGATCCAATGGTGCAATGACCCGAATTTGTTTATCCTCAAAGGTCATCTGTCTTTTCTTCAAATCGATAACAACCACGTTATCAATTGCCTAATCAATACCTAGTAAAGCTGGATACGGTCTACTATCGCCAATAATTTCTATGACTTCAAAATCTGCAAAGCTGTGGACTCTGTCAATATCAACTGGCACTTGCGGTAATCGACCCAGTGGTGAAACGCTCTGTTGATTAGCTAATCGCAGATGGATAGGTGATCTGGATAACTTAGGGCTACCCATCTGTTCCAATGTCTTCTTAGTCAGAACATTTACCTCTGATCCTAAATCTAGGATTACCTCATCCATTTCAAATTCTCCAATTTTTGCTGTGAGTCTCATTTCTCTTCCTGTTCTTGTATGGCCCATAATATTATGAATAGCATGTTGCGCACTGCTCATGGAAGAAGGCTGTTGATACTGATCTATGATGCACTGAAGCTCTCCTATGGATTTCTCATTTCTCACGAGTTTCAAACAACTCCGCAGGAAGGATTGTACACTTCCTGTCAACTCATTCTCTTCGCACCTTCCAAATGTGGTAGCCTGCGATATCTGCACAGGACTAATGCCACAAGGTTTCTACTGTGGTACGCCCCCACAAGGCAATACTTGGGATCTTGACAGTGTAGGGTCAGTAAAGAAAGTTTTAGCTTGCTGGAATGTTTCTTTGTTCTTCTACAGGTCAAGTGGTGTAGATTTATCAGTTGCTTTACGCACCCACTTCGGACCTGTATTCTTTTCAACATCCTACGATGCGCTACTAGTAGAAGCACTGCTGCGAGTCACAATATTAACTCTTGGTTCTGGTTCGTTCTGCTCAGCAGCAATAAGCTAAATATTCTGGTTTAGTGCTGGCTTAGGGTCCTTAATCTTGGCTATCAATATAGGACATTCTTCTATAGTGTGATCATAGGACTTACAATATTTACATGTTGTAGTAGGGTTCTGACAATCCCTAGCAAAATGTCCTACAGCTCCACAGTTGTAACAAACAATCGGTCCACGGCCACAGCCAAATCCTCCGCTACGGCCTCGTCCTCTGAATCCTCCACTATGGCCATCATGAGCCGGTTCATGTTGTGGTCTTGCTGCTGGTCCTGGTGTCTGTGACTGGACTCTGTAGAAGTCATGTTTTCTCTCTACCATGAGATCATAAGCTCTGCAATTATTTTCATCATGTCCTACTGACTTACAGAAGTTACAGTATAAATTCTTGGGAGTTTGTACATACTTCTGAAGTAAAGGGCATTCTTGTGGTCTATGTCCTCTTGTTCTACAGATTTCACACCATGGCCCTTGATTCTATACTAAGGGGTTAGGAGCCCCACTTGCTAGATACTCAACAAATACTGGACAGTTATCTTTGGTATGGCCCTGTCCTTTACACTTTGTGCACCATAATTCTTGCGCAACCTCTTTTCCTTTCTTAATCTCATGTAACTGTAACGTGAGTTGGCTAACTTGTTCTGCAAGTTTGTCATACCTACACTAGTCTCAGCTAGAGGTGATGCCTCTAGTTTCATTGCCATCTACAATGCTTCATCCTATATACAGAGTCTCTGTTGCATTAGTGGAAGTCTGATCTGAGGGAGCAGTGCTGCGATGAACCATTCCTTATGCTGCTCCGGCACAAACTCAAAGCTAACTTGGTCTATAAGAACTTTAAATTTATGATCAAAATCCCATACTGACTCTGTGGGTAACTTTTTGATGTCTTTAAGTTCTGTGATGCATTGTGACTCAGACTTGGGTTTCTTAAATTCTTTGATCATTGCAATCCTGACCTTTACGAGTGTTCTAATCCGCGCTGATGTATACTTCATATACCATGTTAAATCTCTTTCTCTAAGTGTAGTGGCCAACTGAGCAAGCTTAGTATTGTCATCCTCTATCTGTTTAATGGTCCATACGATTTCACATAGGAACCAATGTTGTTCTGGGTCTTCTACCCCTGTACCCTTAAAGGTAGGTAATTTCATGTCATCCCCCATTCTATTTCTACGTGGTGGATTCTGATTTTCTGTATTACTACCACTTGGCGTTGTAAATGTAGGTGATGTAGAGGTAGTATGTACCTAACTCTTCCTCGCTGAATCTTCTATGGGAATAGCTCTGATCACATCACATCTTCTAAGACGATGCGCAAACCTTCTCTTTCTGCTCACTCTTGACCTGCGATATCTCACACCACAGCTCCTCCGACAGTGCGATATCACCCTTCTACACTGGGATATTTCCTACGGTAAGACTCAATATGCGCATCAACTCTCAAGGTCCATAGGCTTCCTCTCTGGGTATAATAGCTCAGTGAACCTTCACTAAGGTGTTAAACAACTTCTCTTTAGCTGCTATGGTTTAAAACGCTCAACATCAATTCTGCTCAACTTGTTGAACTAAATATACAGGAATCACTTAACACAGTAACTGTTAACTATCATGAATCAAGCACTGATAAAATCATATACAGAACACTTGATACATTCAACTCGCATTTAACCTTCTAAGTTACTGTAAACTGAAGGGTAGCATACATGCATTCATTAACTGATATACAACATTCATGTAATGAATAACAGATAGCACATAAGTAAAACACAATCACATGAAACAGTCGCACAACACATAGATTTTATGCGGTTCACTTCCAGGGGGGGGAAGTTACGTCCACAGGAACTGTGTTTTATTATATCTTGAGAGAGTACACACAGTTCCATTGAAACCTATTATGCAGCTTGAGATATTCTGGGAAACTCCATGCACTCAGCTGGGAGCCCTTCTCTTAGATCTCTTCTCTTCCTATATTTCTTTCTTCTTACAATATATCCTTTCTCTCTCTCAATCCCTGTGGATTGTTACATTCATACTCAAGGAGTCAACTACTGGTTACAGTAAGATACTATAGACTCATTAACAGAACCAGAGCTCGACTCTTTCTCAGAGACACTTAGCTAGCTCACTGTCTAACTATCTGAATGTCTAATTTTCTAAGTGTCTACGAGCTAACAGACCAACTAACTAGCTAACCTTTCATAATACAAAATATATGCTTAAATAGGTGGCCCGAAGGTCTCACCATGATACAACACTGTGGGCCTATCCCAACAGTAACCCAAAAACCCTAACTATGACAGTCAACCTATATGTACTTTGAACTCCTGCTTATTGGTCACACTACATCTTTTTGCAGTCTTCCACGCTTCCCGACGCTGATCGTGGGTATGGGCGTCGCTTCCTCAGTTTCTCCGCTTCTATCCTTTGTCTTTAATACCTCGACCCATTGCTCCTTTTCTGTTTATGAGGGTAGCTGAGCCCTCCTGTTGTTGCCGCTGACTTAAATGCAGTGGTTGAGCTCTCTCTTCTTGGTCGCTTCATGTACTGTTTCCTTTGACTTCCTTGCTCCGCTATAGTAGCTTTTCCTGTAGCTGCGGGGCCCTACTCCAACACATTGTTTAACGACCTTGAAACAAAATAAGAACTATGCTCAAAACATGATTTCATTTTTATGCAAGCTTGAAACCAAAAGGTAAAATATGCTTAAGGAAACCTACATTTTTTAATGAGCTTGAAATAGAAAATGAACTATGCTCAAAAGGGTCATTTCATGGTTTAGCGAGCTCGAAACTAAAGAAAGTATGCTCAAAATGGCTTCCATTGACAGGTGATTTCCCAACATGATGTCCAGTGGTTGGTACTTTCCCCCGATATAACTATCAAGTAACTTAACACTAATAAAGAGATAGGGTACATTCCCCCCAAGATTCATTGAGTCTTTACACAATGGAAGAATCTAATTCATTTTTTAAACGAGCTTGACATGAAAAAGGAACTGTGCTCAATGTCATTTTTATTTTTTAATAAGCTTGAAACCAAGAATAAACACAGCTAAAAGGTGACCTGTTTCATTTTTACACAAGCTTGATACAGAGAATAACTATGCTTGTGGGGACCTGTTTCATTTTTACACAAGATTGAAAGAGAAAGTAACTATGCTTGAGGACATTAGTTTCATTTTTTAACAAGCTTGACAAAGAATGGGAACAATGCTCACTACCATCTATTTCATTTTTTAATGAGCTTGACATAGAATGAGAACTATGATCGCAATGGCTATTTCATTTTTTAATGATCTTGACACAGAATGGGAACTATGCTTGCAAGAATCTATTTCATTTTTTAATGAGCTTGACACATAATGGAACGATGCTCACAATGTCTATTTCATTTTTTAACGAGCTTGACATAGAATGGGAACTATGCTCGCAACAAGTTCTAACCCAACATGATGTCCAGAGGTTGGTGGGTTTCCCCCTTACATGAGAAGCTAGCGACTTACCTCCGGTATGATATATTGAGTTTGAAGCCATGCGCCCCATTTTACCTATGATAGGAAGAAGCTAAATAGAATGGGAAATAGTCACAAGAACATGCAGGACATTCAAGGAAGTCTGATGACTAGGAATCACACAATAATCAGGTTTAACGAAGGAAAGCTGATCAATGGTCACAATCTTCCCATCATGTGGAAAATACAGCACTCGAAAGAGTGTAGACACTACATCTTTCATGGTGTAAAAATAATCACACCCAAGGAGCAGATTAAAATCTAAGGGACCTTGGACTACCATAACATCGACATAGACAATTTTTCCTTCCAAAGTAATAGGCAACTGAGGAAGGATCCCTAAAGGAACTGTAGGTATTCAATTAAAATCCAATATCTGATCAGTGGTTGACACAAGCAAAGGAGAAACTATGGCTTGCCAAGAAGTAGAGGATAGAATGCTAACATAATCCCCTTCGTCGACGATACTGCAGAGTATACTCTTAGTGGCAATTTGCACAGATATCTGGAAAGGAACACTCGAATGAAGATGATATTCTGTAGCATCCCCGACCCTCCGACTAGTGAAGAGGATGCTACCATAACATTAAACATCTAAGCTAAGAGCCCAATGAACATGAACATACCTAAAAATTGAATAAAATGCATTGAACTAGAACATGCACAGATACAAAATTTATCATACACAGCAGAAAAAAACATACATTCATTCATTCAACGTGTTCATCATAATTTATTAATAGTAAATATAATTGCAGAAGTAAAATAGAAAAGATTACTTATCTTATAAAGAAATCATCCCACAACTAGCTACGTCATTGCAACGTTCCACCCAACCATAGGCCAGCGTGCTCCTTAATCTCTCAGCAACGCTGCCACCCTTGAGCTGGGCATGATTACCCAAGGAATAAGGAACAAACAGGCTTACACATAGCCAAGGATACACAAAACACAGCCAATCCAACACAGTTGGGTTGATCAATCCATCCAGGAGCTGGGAAAGGCTAAATGCTAAGATGGTGAGCTCATTACAGAGCTAGGGACACCTACACCAGAGCTAGCCTGACCTCTAAGACACCCACACACACCCAACACAAGGAATCAGTCCCTTCTCTGCTATACAGTCCCTCAGGCCCTGACTTCCCTTCCAATGCTATTCAGGGGTTGTGGAGAAGAAAGCCAACCCTCTAGCTCTGTCTGTGTGGTTCCCAAATGCACCAGGTTTATCAAGCAAACCAAGCCCTCATCCATACTCCAACATAGTCTGAATACCAACCACTACATACACGCAGTCAAACTAGCAATTCATAGCTTGGATAGGTAAAATAATTCTTGAGCCGTTCTTAGCCCTATCGTGGCCAAAACGACTACAAAACAACCTATAGCAGCCCCAAAATGCAAAGACAGATATATCCAACCAACGTGAGAAAACAAGAGCCTGTTCTCAACAATGAAGCCACCAGGGAAAATTACATAACCCAAAGATGGAAGAGGAAAGCCCAGTTCTCAGCTGGGCAGGGGAAAAACATATGCACAGGCCACAAATCTGTAAGAAAAACATACACACAGTCAAACAAGCGTGAATGGCCCTTCACAGGGAAATCATGGGTGACAGAACACGGCTCCTAGCTTGCTACGTGAGTAAAAACTAGGAAGAATCCTGTGCGTGAGAATGAACAGAACTATAATCCCTACATGAGTATGAACCGACAATCGAGAGAATGGCGAGTCAGAAGTGCGGGAGTTTTCATAGCACCGTTGTGGAGAGAGTGGAAATTCTGCATGGAGTGATGGTGGTGGTGGTTTCCTTCCCAATGTGAGGGTCAACTTGCTGGTGGAGTGTGTGTGTGGGCAAGGACTGATAGTCCTACCACCCACCACTTCCCAGCAATAACTGCCCTAAACTAACATCAACAGTTTTAAATGGGTGGTTGACACATGGCCTTTTTTCCCATTGGTTCAAGGTTTAACAATTCCCCCCCTTATCCTTAGGAAAATCATGCCCTTTTCAATATGGTTGCAGTGACATAGCTGGTCGGGGTTCATTTAATTAAAAATTCATATTTACATGATGCCAAAATTAATATGGGTCATATCTCACGATATACCATCGGCAATGATTCCAATCGCCTAAACATAACAAAACCAAATCGATGGTGGGGCCTTTGCATTTAGCTCTAGACCACAATTAATTACAATATATACATCACATACATTTAATGCAAACGGAGTCAAAATCGGGGTGCTACAGATTCTATTAGGTTACTCCAGTCAAAGGAAATAACTTCACTACTTGGATAGGGTTCTGTCGAAAGAGACAAAACTTCCTCTTGTCGAGAAAAATTAGATTGAAGCATAAAGACATTAGCAGTTTGAGCTCCACTCTCATCGGGGAGAGTAGAGGGAGACAAAGAATGGATCACGGCAACATCCTCTATCGGAACGTTCTTTGATAAATGAATGGGTTCGGGTAGAAATGACATCGACTCAACCACTTCACTTTCCAAAGGAAGAGTGGGATCAATTATAGATGAAACTAAATTGATAACTTGGTCAACCAGCGGTGAATTGAGGGATAACTTACTATCACTTGCTGGAATCACATTTTGATGATAAGTAATATTTTCCAACCAGCATGAAGCTTCATCCATGCTTGGACAAACAAAAGTTCGATGCATAGCCTTGCATATCAAACAAGGATACAAGACATTACCCTTACGAATTTTTACCAATGGGTCACTAGTTGTGGGAGTATCATCAACATGATGATCAGAGGTTGATGTCATGGACAGTTTGGACCTTTTAGACCACTCTTCTTGTACATGAGAGAGAGTGGGACACTCCTTAGGAAGGTGGTCCCCCTTACAAAGCTTACAAGGGAACTTGGGTTTTCTAAGCATTCTCTTAGAATGAGCACCATCAAGAGAAGATGGTTGTTGTTTTTTCTCTTTGTTATCCTTCTTCTTCTTACCCTTCTATTTCTTCTTCTTCTTATCCACCTGACTACTAACCGTAGAGATTTGGTCAAGCAAAGAAGAAGAAAGGGATAAAGACACTACCGACAAAGATGGAGTAGGATTAGGTTGGGTTTGATCCTGTATTGGAGGAGAGGTGACATTTGAGACATTAGGTGTAATAAGAATTACCGAATTAAACAGCCAGATCAATAATCCTATAGTTAACCCAGGAATATTTAGAGTGGAAATAAAGGGAGCACCAATACCTTCACTAGGAGGGAATATAAAAGGTACACCTTGGAAAGGGGCCTCTTGATTGGTAGTCCTAGATGGGGATGCCATCTCTAAACTCTCTAAAAAACCTTTTGACTACCAAGCACAAGGAAATACTACTCAACCAAAAAGCAATAAGCAACCATGTGAAAGGAGTGGATAAGAGTTAGGAACCTCACAGGATAGGCCAAAATGATAACTGAGATGGTTTGAGGATTCCTAAAGGGGTCTCCCGATATACACTAGGTACGTGGGAGCTCAAATCCATAGTGGTATTGTCTAATGCACAACCATTCACAAGGGGCCTTCTGATATACAATCGAGTATGTGAAGTACCTTTCTATATACCTCAAGGGTACGTGAAAGCTCATTCGATACACCGACGGTACATGGAAGAACCGCATGCATCCCGGGTTGTAGTGCAGACAAATTAATTATATCTTCCACGCTTACTGACGCCGAAACATGTCGCTAACCTAACACTCAAATTGCTAAAAGTTTTAACCTAGTACCACCGTTAATTTTATCTTGTGCATTTAGGTGGAACCATGGAGTGAAAACTTGAAATTAAAGAAGATGCACACTTATCTACATGACTATGCAAGTTTTCCTCTTTAATGAAGTTCTACCTAAGAGAGGAAGAGAGATTTTACTTTTCTTCCCAAAAATGCACACCCAAATGAAAATGCAATTCTATCTTTTCAAACGAAAAAGTAAAATATCAATGCACCCCAAACAATCTCTAAAGCAATTAAGAAAGAGATCTAGAGAACATCTAATGTAAATAAACCATAAATGTTTCCTATATTTTCATGCTTGAAAAATACGCATAAAAACTTGATGGAAATATGATTTCACTAACGTTTCCAAACAAAAATAACTCTAATTCACGCAAAGCTGAAAAAATATATTTCTTCTTAATGAAAGTAAGATCCAGAATTTCAAACAATCATGCATAAAAAAGAACAAAATTGTTCAACATGCTTGTGAATAAAGTAGAAGGAGAGAGAAAACTAAAACTTCTCTTTGAAACAGACAGGGAAACAATGAACCAATCTCTCCTACTAAGCACTGAAAAACTCTGCATGCAAAAGGAAACAAAAATCACCTCAAGCTAAGAAAGACTCAAAACAACATGGATCACTCATGCATTCCAAGTCCAAAACAAACCAAAACCTACACATGAAAATGAAATGTATATTTCCCAATTCTAATGAATAATATCTACGGAAAAGAGCAAGAGGTTTCAAGAAAAGAAATGAATGCAAAATTCAATGCAAGAAAAATAAACTCTGTTTGAATGCTGAAAGAATATAACAATCAAAGTGACTATAGAATACACTTCATTTTCATCAAAAAGTAAGCCAGAAAACACTTAGAAATCAAAATACAACAGCCAAATTTTGAAATCCAAGAGGGACTAAAAAAGCCTACCTTGGCACACTAAGAGGCACTGCACCAGAGAGATGTAGGTCAGATTGGTGCACTTGAGCTTCTGTAGGAAAGCATCATTGATGCTCTTTCTATTCTAAGGAAAGGCGCTCTTGGCGGTCTTGTTGAAGAGGGAAAAGGCACCTTGGAGGGGAAGATGCTCTGTCATCCAAAGGTACGTGCGTCGGTCGATCAATAGACTGAAAAGCTAAGGATCTATAGGAGAAACCATAAAAACTGAGCTGGAATGAAAAGGGTAAAACTACTCAAAACAGAGGCAAAGAGTCATAAACATAATATAGATAGCTTACCTTGTTAACTGAAACCACTAAAAGGAGAGAGAATAAACTTCATAGATGGAAAGGTTACCGAAGTTTGTAGATCTGACTGGATCTACACCAAATCTCACTGGATCTTTTCGAGATATGACTGGATTAAGCTTCCCTAGTGGATTCACCAATTTTGTTATCATAAATTCTCAATCAGTGCGGACACTGCTTGTTCCTTTGCAATGTAAGTCACAACTATAGAACAAAAAGACACAGCAACCTATCCTTTCCTTGAATAATCAAATCAACTAACATGCAAGACAATATACCTCAACCTTGAATCTGCTTGTCTTCTTTTCAAAAGTCCTTGCAATAGTTCAGTACCTGCAAAATAGATCACAAGAAAAAAAAAGGGATGAGAGCGTCATGATAAATTGACTATTCATATTGGTGATCAAGGAATCCAATAATATCTAATTACAATCAATACAATCAAATATAGGAAAGGAAAATGTCTTTGTATTAATATATGGGTGAGAAAGAAGTACAACCAAAAATCCTTGATGTCGATGGCTTCAACATCAACAAGAATGTCTACAATCTCCTATGACTATGAAGACCTCTCCAACCATAAGCTAACTCTACCTTGCCTCTGATTTAGACTTCAAAATAGCAGCATAAGATTGCTTTTCCTGGCCTCCTCCACTCTCATCATGAAGGCTTCATTTTTAGGCCTAGAACTCAAGAAATGATTTGGAAAAAGGATAGAATGAGATCCCTATAGGTGAGGAAGGAGAATGTCACCTCTCCCAAGCATATAGGAACTAACTCCATGGAGTCTTCCACATGGAAGCTTCCAGAAGCTTCTTTTTCCTCATTTTCTCACCACCGACACTCTTAGCAAAACTGACAAAGGCACTGATCTAGTGTTTTTTCCAAATAAAGGAGACAACGATGCTTATGGGTCAACTGAGACAGGCGTCGCTGATGCTCTATGAGCGTCGTCCTTTTTAGGTCTAGGAAAAAAGTGACCAAGGTGAGTCAAGCCAGGCTTTCTGGGAGGTTGAAAGGTAATGTGACATTCTCATGAAGGATGGTAAGCAATGTGATATTTCTAGGTGCAACAGTTTGCATGTAATATGCGCTCGCATCCTGCCCCTTTGCATCCTATTGTCACCGTCAGTCCCTTCACCAAGTGGGGACTCGATTTTATGGATTGCAAACCAACTTTAGCTAGGGGAAACCATCATATTATTGTGGCTGTCGATTACTTCATAAAATGTGTAGAGGCTATGCCCACAATTAAATCTGATAGTGAGACATCCACGCATTTCATATTTAACCAAATTATCACCCGATTTGGAATTCTGAGAGAGCTTGTCACTGACCATGGCAGGAACTTTCAGAAAAAAATGATGGAAGATTTTGCTTCCAAGTTAGGATATAAGAAAGAGCACTCCTCTTCTTATTACCCTCAAGCGAATGGATAGGTTGAAGCGGTGAACAAGTCACTTAAGTCCATTCTCCAGCAAACCATCACATAGAGAAAGAATAATTGGCATATCATGTTGTATCCTGCTTTGTGGGCCTATAGAAACATGGTCAATATTGCCACCAGTTTTTCTCCCTATCAGCTTGTACATGGGGTGAAGTCAGTATTACCGTTTGATTGCAAAATCCATTCTTTGAATCTAACTGTGGAGATTTTACTAGAGACTTCTGCATTGGAAGAATGTTTGGTCCACTTAGAGGAGCGTCGAGATTCCTTAATAGCTCTATAGGTTAACAAACATCACGTTAAGGTCTAGTATGATAATTTTGTCTGTCCTAGGAGGTTTAGTGAAGGTGACTTGGTCCTTTCATGGGATCAATATAAGGAACCAGTAGGGGCAGGAAAGTTTAATCCCATGTGGCATGGTCCTTACGTGGTTAAATGTGTCTTAAAGAAAGGAGCCTATGTGCTGGTTGATTATGAAGGGACATCCTTGCCGGAGCCTAGAAATGGGCACTATCTCAAAAAATACTATGCATGATCTTCATCCAGGGATGATTTTTGTATATTATTGTACAGTTTTGCATTGCATAGTTAGGTTTTCTTATGGTGATCGAGTTTGTTGATTAGCTTCTATCTGTTATGGTAAATTTCAATGGAATCTTCCATTTACATAGGGTTCGCTGATGGTGCTATCCTCCACACTCAAAAATCAGCTTCGGCTGCTTGGGTGATATATACTCCTACGGGTCAAGTATTGTCTTCAGGAGGTATATGTTTACGGCCTTCGTCAAACAATGTTGCTGAATATAGTCCCGTTATTGAGTTATTGTGTGATTCCATTTCACATGGTGTTCATTCTCTTGAGGTATGTCTTGATTCATAGTTAGTGGTTTCACAACTTAATGGCTTGTATCATATTAGGGATCTGACATTATTAAGAAGATTCTTACGTGTTATATGGCTAGAATGGAAATTTGAGAGTATAACATACATTCATGTTACAAGAAATTTTAATCAAGTTGTTGATTCATATGCTAACTATGTGTTATATTGGCATTTGTTTCACATATCATAATCATGTCATAAACACATTTTACACATGTAAATAGAATAGTAATCTATCATCATAAATATTTTTTCATTAAGTTCAAAAAAGGTGACGTCATAATACATAAGTGTCCTATAAAAAATTGGGGCTTCCAATCCACCAAAATATACTGCAGGGTCATACAAAAATTATATACACCCAGGTCTCTAAGCCTGAGGTGGAGGAGGGTGCTACTCATGGTAGCACACTACGGCTCTAGCTAGCCGATGAAACAATCAAACCCATGCTCATGGTACTCCAAACACCTGGCACTGCATGTCCTTAGGAAATTCCTCGACTTGTGCCATGGGAACTCTCTGTGTCAATCGAACAAAGTTTGTGTGAATTCTCTGGAGCATCTGCTCCACATCCAAACCCATGATCTCATTACCTCTTCCCCTCCGTCGATGACGAGGAAAGCCATCTAGCTGTCATGGTCCTACATCTTCATATACATGACAAAGTATCACTATGTGTCGTCACACCAAAAACATGTCTTTTGATTTCATATATCAAAAAACACAAAAAAATAAATAATTCAAAAATTAAAAGTGGGTTTGGGATTCGTTACCTATGTCTCCATAAGACTCTCATGGTGGTAGGGACATGTCTATATCATGGCGGAAGTCAATCCCCGCATAGGGATAGTCATATATGGTGATGAGTTGTCTCCACCACCATTGAAAGAAATCTGCTAGGTAGGGCTTAGGAACCCTTCCACCTCCCAGTATGCGTAGGACATTATCCCAACGTCACTGAGATGGATCTTGGAATCCATGTAGAGCAATGTCTACTCTAGGGATTATCCCTGGCACCTGCTCAAAGAAGAATGTGATCAGTATGCTGCCAAACCTAAAGTTCTGCACCCTACCCATCTTGCAGTCACTGAGTTGTTATTTTCGGTTGCTCGACAACATATTACTCCAGTCATATATTGTAGGTCGCATACACTCTACCGCATAGAACATCATTGGTCGTGAGGCCTGGTGGAGTGACGCCAAAACTGCAATCCTGCCTAAGGGCAAGAGTATGGCTTTCAGCCCCAAAATCTAAATCAAGTTTGTCAGGATTTGACTCCCAACCTTGTTTGTATCTAGAAGACAGTACACAGCTATGTAATCATCTATGTTCAGCTACCTCCTGGCCCATGAGATCAAATTTTCACCACCTCCCCTCGTTGGGAGAAACCTATGATGAAATATATGTCCTCAACCTCAATGCTGAGTGACATCCCATCTATCTAAAAAGTTTCAGACTCTAGATCTCGGTAATCTACCAGCAGTTGGAGTAGTCTTGGATTTTCCCTCAAGCTGCCAAGACACCAAAACTTGTATAAGCCACATGCCCGTAATGCTTGTTGATCCATGAGGTTAGCTTGAACAACTTCCTCAACATCACCATGTTCCCTCTCTCTCCACTCTAGTACCATCTTGCACAAAAAACAAAAAAATTTATCATTATTTTCCCATCAAAACCTTGTTTGCAGCCCTATACGCGACTATCTACAAAACACCGTGCATGTATGTGATTTTCTTGGCATTTTCCACATATGGCCAGCCCTATACGTGGAAAAATTCCCGATTTCCGTGTGGGCCAAAACGCCCAAGTTTGGATCTCACAAAAAATTAAATTGACCATGAAAATTTAAAATTTTTATATCAAAATGAAAGAGAGGGGCAAGGGAATTTACCAAGATCAAACATGGAGGGATTCTGCCAAACGATGCTCCCAGAATTCGCTTCTGAAGTTTTGGACTCAAATGCACTATGGTGGGTAAAAATTCAAAATGGTATGAAAATTTTTAATTTTTCACTATTTTATAGAAAAATTTTGAAACTTTTACTCACTTTCTATAGTTTTTTACTGTTTCTAACTATTTTGGACCGTTTGAACTAATTTGATGTTGTAGGAGCCCATTTTGAGTGCAGTTTGACCATGTCTTTGACTCGTTCATTCCTATTTCAGGTATTATGTCTAAACTAGCATATAGGTTAGGTTTTCACATCTGCTTGCATTTTTCATAACCTTATGACCGTTTCATCTTAACCTTAGGTACAAACCAATTCTATCTTGTCATGGAACCTTCTTGCTACTTTTAGAAGTGACATGTTGTGAATGGTAGAGCTTTTTCATACATGGGTACCCTAGTTAGATCCTGTTTTGCATTTGGTTCCCATGATGACATTTCTCCTTTAGGGTGTGGGAGTCCTTTGTATAGTACTTCCATGACTTTGAGCAAGAGCTTCATACTCCTCTTGAACTTTATGTTAGCCTTTCCCCCAGGACTCCCTTGTATATGTCAAGTTGTAATTCCATTATCATGAGTTTTTCCTACCTTATTGAGCCTTATGTCGGCTTCCCTGACTTTTTTTATCATCCATATAGCCCGATCTTGTCTCATGTCTAGCCAAGCAGAGCCTTTTTACATATATTTTGCATCTTGATCCCCCATTTTTTACCAGGAGGGGACCTTCCCCCTAGTGTCGTTCTCCTACACATACTTCCTTGCATTGATCATAGGTATGTTCCACTACTTGGAACTAGTTTGTTTGTCCCCTAACACTGGTCTCCTCCTATATTTGTAACTATAAATCACTTTTATTCTTTTTCAAGATTTTCAAAATATCTGAAAATGGACAAAAAAATTAAAAAACCAAAATATCCAGACAGGAAAAGATGTTATCTTTGGCAGCATTCAAGTCATGTCACCTTTGAACAAAGCAATGTATATCACATCCATTAGTTGGATTATTAGTTTGACTTTAGGATTTTTACTCATTACTCTGAGTTTATCTCCACCGATTAGTTAAGCTTCTAGTCCCTATGGAGCCTCTGTTGATGCCTCCTTTGTCACAGAGATGTCCCAATTTGCATATCGAGTTCATGCTGCTTATCTTCAATCACCATTTTCCTTTATGTTCTTGTTCGAAGGAAGTTGAAGCCTGAGTCGGTCATTCCTCAGTTTTATTGACTTTTCATGTCGGCCATTCCTGGTACTGTTACTGGTTCGTGCACATCTTGTTCGAGTTCTTTCACATTATACAGCGTTGTTGAGTACCTCGTGTTGGTTGATGGGGGATTCCTTAATGCCCTCCTTTCATTGGATTCCTCCCATCGACTTCAAATCATTTATTCTGGGATAGGATTCTAGAGTCATTTGAGTTCCTTGAGACTTACAGTCATCAGTGGTAGGTTCTCTCTCCATCAACAGTTTTGGGAATACATCAATGTCCCCTGATCAATGGATTCTTCTAAGTGTTCGACCTCAACACATCTATTCTAAATTTTTATATTGCACTCTAGTACCTTGATTCCCATTTTCATTATCGGTGGGTGATCTCATGTTTGTTAACGGTATACATCAATGACTAGCAATCAGACAATGGACTGCTATGTTCGACCTCGACACCTCTACTCACATAGTAGGACATATACTCGTAGCGGTTTATGTAGAATACTTTCCAGATTGGTGGCATTCCACATATGCTACCTCCTTGATCATGCCAATGTTCATGAGATTTCAGCTCTCGTGATTTGATTCTAGTGTAGGTCAGATATCTTCAGCCATTATGGAGATCTTGATCCATTGTATATCTTCAGCTTCTATGGAGATCTTGATCCATTGTATATCTTCAGCTTCTATGGAGATATTGATCCATTGTATATCTTCATTATGGATATTTTGATCTATCATATATTGTACGTGGCGATGACCACACATGTCACATTTTGTATATCATGCCTATTCATGGCCATTGTACTCTTATGTATCCAAGACTGCTATATTTATTTGCAGTCATATGTAGATATTGATTATTTTACTATATTGATGGATTTCTAGTTCTTCCACCTGGTTCTTCATCACACCACTTCTTGGATGGATTTTATAATGTATTTCGGCCATCATGTTACCCCTCTGACCTCACACATTAGGGGGAATCTATTATATATGATTTTACCACACATGGTTGATCACATATTTATGGCCTTCCCTATCCCTCTGTAGGCTCTTTAGACCCCATGGACTGATATTATACTTTGATGTTTCCAAGTTCATCCCTAAAAACACCTATTTATTGTTGTACGTGACTTTTAATCCCATACTCGCGTGTACACGTGACTTTTGACCTCAAACCTGGGTACATCGAGATGTGTGCATAAATCCAAATATTTTTGGATTTTTCCTTCATGTGTGTATGAACCACTTGACTCTTGGCCTTCCATATGCCTCAATATCGCTTGGATTTGACCCTCAATTACCCCTTTGGAGTGCTATATAAGGAACCCCTTGGATACATTGAAGGAGAGGAATTGAAGAGCAACGAAACTATAGTCCATTGTTGTCGTAGCTTGCATATACTTGAGACTGCATGCCTTTGTCTCTTTGGAGAAATTTGTGTTCTTCAGAAGCTTGCCTTTGTTTGCGAGCTTGCTATCGAGAGATGGAGGATTGAGGTGGTGGAGGCCTAGGTGGAGGACTCAGTTCTCCAACTCGTAGACTTGCCGACAGAGGTTGTCACTTGTGTAATATCTGATTTGATTAATAGAAATATCTTTTCATGTCTAATAATGTGCATTTGAATGAATATTGAATCCATGGATATGTTTAATTGCTTATACATTGTTGATTATATATGCTAGAGTAGATCTAACACCATATTATATAACATGCTTGTCTTCTTTGTTGTTGTTGAGAGAAAATTGCTAGCGCAAGTGGGATTGGAAAAATCTCAATGGGGATCTGCTTCAACCATCTTGAATAAGGTATGATTCAAGATCCTTTAGTGTTAGATGTTTGGTTTCTCTTTCATATTGGGAAGGGATTGATTTCTCATGTCTAGCTGTCTTTTGTGGTACACCCCAAGCCATAGGAAGTTTCTCTCTGTAACAGCAAGTTAAAAGTTCATACAATATATGGTGCAAGAAATTCCACCCTTCCTTCGCCAGTGAAAAGAATTCCCCCAAGATTCGATGTAATATTTTTCAATAAATAAAATTATAGATTCATGAAATTAGGAGATAATCTAGGACTATCAAATTCATCACTATCACTTATACTACCGAGAATTTGTAACAATGTCTTTCCACTTGGATTAAATGTCCCACATCTCTTAGATGTATGAATAGTTGACATGCCCCAACTATAGTTGGTATTTACACAAGAGAGACCTAATATTATTAAAGTGGATTTTTGACAAACTCTGTAGAAACCGTTGTAATCTAACTTGGAGTTGAGTTGGAGTTGTTATAAATAATTTGAGAAAAGAGATATATATTTGAGATATATTTTGAAACGTATTTTTTTCTTGATCTCTCTGTTCTTCCACTTCAAATATCTTCAATTTATTTTGGGTAACTCATTGAAAGTCATCATGCCCAATCTTTATGTGTTCATCTGTTAACATCCACTTCCCGGTGCATATTTTATGTCCTTTTATTATTATATGATCACTTTTGTCACACACATATTCCCAAGATTTTATTGATATCCAAAATTTGATAGAGCTTCATGGAATCCAATCTAGTTAGATATTGGGGAACACTCTTTATATGGATTTTTTTTCGAAGAAACCAAAGTTTTGTATGCCTCAGAGTATGACACATATACAGAATCAAAAGTCTGAAACCAATTATGGTTTAGATCCAATAAACACTCAACAATATACTTAATTAACTAAACTATCAAACCTATCCTATGACTTGCTTCCCTTATTGAGGTATTTGATACATGATTCATCAATTACTCATCACTCACCTAGTGACTTACCTAATTGACTCACCATTATCTAGAATCAAACTAAAACATAGGTTTATTTACAAAATAACGGTTTGAAGACCATCAATTCATATGTTGAATACCCCTTCTAGGCCTGATCAAACATTTAACATTTTGATTTGAATAGAGAGAAGGATGCTCCTACATTAGACTCCCCAGGAAGAAACAAATATTACCTCCAGGTCATAGCCTTCCATATTCAATATACATGGATCCCAAACTTTACGTTGTAGCTGATCATCCATATCATCATGTTGCTCTGTCTTTGACATCTTCAGTTCTCCTGGTTTCCAAATTTTATGTTGTAATGCTCCATTAGATTTTCTTTTACATTATTCCTCTATCATTTTTCTGTCTATTTGCTCTGCTGATGCAAATCCTCATTCTTTCCTCATTCCTTCTTTGAGACATCTTCACCATCAGCAACATTAGTCCTTCAATCTCCATATCCATTCTATCCTTTGGATGGTACACCTGCATCTTCTTTTCTTTTTAAAACTGTTGCTTTCCTCTTGAATTATTGTTGTTGTCCACTAAATTTTAAAATAATTCAGTGTTTTGGCATTCGATCTGCTCCTTTTCAATGCTGCAATCAAACATTAAACAATTATCTTCATCAATCCTTGGATTATTCAACAAATCTTCTAACATTTTTAATTCCTCGTCATATTTTCTGAAGTTAGAAAATTCTTCTTTATCTTCAGTAGCCAACCCTACAATAACAAATTCATCTAGGTACTCATCACTCCTTAGAGACAATATAGTTTCTTCCTGTTTCATAGTAAATTTCTGCTTCTTCCTGTTAGTAACACCAATATCCAAATATGCAAGTGTTCTCTCTGGTTTATCTCTACGAGACCATGTCATCTTGTTCTTCAATTCCAAAACAAATTTCTGGCTTTGATCCATGTCAAGAATACATGGCTACTCTTCTTCCTTTACCTCTAGGACAACCTTACAAAGTTCATCAAATGTTACCCCTATAGATATACACAATTCATTAATTCCAAAAATATTGAAATTTTCATCACTCATCAGCACATTATTTTGCTGATCTGAACTCTCCCAAGAGTTTACGAGACTTCCAACTAGTCTCTCTTCTACATCATCTTCATTATCTTGGAATTCATTTTCCACCGATAACTCTTTTATCTCAGTCATCTCTTCTAGCAGATTCATTTCTTCACTGAACTCTATCCCTCCTATAATCTCAGCTACAGGTTGTATACAACTTTCATTCGCCTTCACAACAGGATTATGTTCTATTGTCATGATTTTAAAAATCATTTCTCCTCTTCCTTCATTATCTCTGACAGCCCAAGATAATTGTTCAATTTCTCCCTGCATAATCACATCACTCAAGAGTTTTTGAATACCTGCAAACATACACCAATAATTAGTTTAAAAAACATGAGACTTTGAAGTCCCTGTTGATATCTCCTTTGGAATCCTCTTTTTGTGATGGTGTGAACACAACATTAACTCCATACCATCTATAACAGAATTATACTCTGCTATCATGTTTTTGAAAAGTACATTTTCTTCTTCTCCAGACTTCATGCCATTCCAAGCTGACTGTTCAACTTTCTCCTTTATCAGAATGCAATTCTAATCCTTCCCTATAGAAATGTCTTTGCACATTTCTTATTCTTCCTTCATCCTCAGATCATCTTCAATTGACTGTGTTCCTCCATCAAGAAACTCATCAATGAGTCCCTTTTTCTACAATACTTCATACCTTTCTTCATTTGAGAGACTATCTTCATCATATTTGACTTCATCAAATTTTAAGACGGTTTCAAAGGACTATCCATTACTTGCAACAAAACCTGCAGTCACAAACAAATCATCATTCTAAAAAACATAAGGCCTCTTGGTTTCATTTGACTTCATAGTCATTTACTCCATAAGTATATATGTACTCTTTACAAAATTCATGAGACTCTCAAGTGGTCTCTTCTTTTCTGCTTCATGATCTTCTCAAAGAAAAGGACCCTGCTTAGGTTCACAATATGAAACCTCCATCTCATATTCAAATTCTCTAAGTTCTTTCTTCAATTCAGCAAAAATATTTTGTTGTAGCTTCACCTATAGTGAATGCCATCTTACCTTCTTTTTCATGATCCAACCATACCTCTGGTTCTTTTCTTTAGCATCTTGCATCTGCTTCTCCAAGCACAAAATGTCTTTTGCTAACTCTAGCAATTCTCTGTCATATTCTTTTTCTCTTTCTTTCTTCTTTTTTCTGTGGTGTATTTTCTCTTAAAATATGCAATGACCTTCAATAGTCATTGTCCCTATTTCCTTCTTCTCTTTTGTGAAGCCCATCCTGTTCACTTGTGGATTGCTTTCCTAAGACTCCCTCAACAAGTCTCCACACTTGTCTATTATACCTCAACAAGCTATCTCTCCTTGAGATTTTCCTTTTGGTATCTCTGGTTCTTCTCCTCTAGAACCTTTTGAGCACCCCCTTTTCTCTTATGGGCTTCTACAGGTCCACTTCTCTTTTGAGAACATGCACTAGTCCTCTCTTTTCCAACCTTTGTTGGATTTCTCAGGTTCTGCCACTACTTATTCAAGAACTTCTCTGTTCCTTGCTACTATAAATTCACATAACTAGAATTAAATACATAAATCAATAAATTCATACCTTTAAGACTATCAGCATTCTTTTTCACTTGTACAGTTGGCTAAAAATACCTCCACCGTTATCTTCAAAAGATACTCCTCTTCGTCAAGAACAAAATTGTCCTTGTGCACATATATCCCGGTTGTTATTTCTGCAATCTATAATCTTTCATCAATCTACAAGACTGTCAAATCCTATCAAGGATTATTCTACATTCCTATGTGGCTAATAATCAACTTTAGCCATGCATCCTCTGTTGGCAATCAATCCTGAATACCGTCTCACCTGATTAACCTTCTCACACAGTCGTTAGTATTCAATTTTAAAATAAATATTGAAAATCAGAGATTTATTTACCTTTCACTCATAATACTTGTTCTTCCTTTTCAACACCGAAGAAATCTTTAACCTTTTCAACACATAAGAAATATTTAACCTTCAGTTAATTATAACCATCCTGGAAGCAAAAAGATTATTACCTCATTCCAAGAGCTAGTTGTACTCTAATACCAAACAATGCTGAGGCGAACAGGAATACTGAATTCAAAACTCCAATTTGAACCAGTAAACCAATTTACATTGGCCCTCCTAGGATTAGTTAGGTTCTAGTATAGCAAAACCTCTAAACTCAGATGTCTACTAAATTCTTCCATTCCATAATGTCGATTCCGCAAACAACTTTTCATAATTTCCTTCTCCACAATAGAGTTCCCGCAACTCTATTTCTGTAATTTGCAGGATGTGGAATTCCAAATTTTCTGAACAATCCTCTCACAATTCTGATCCTGCAATATCCTATCCCGCATGTGCAATGCGGGATGGAATATGAGGGATGCGCGTTCACATTTTCTGGATTTATCCTCCCACAAATATTCACCCGCAACCTTATCTCCGCACTATCGATCTTCTATGGGGCAGATATGGATCGTTGATCTTTATTTTGATGTGGATCTAAATTCTGACCATCAGATCGTTGTGGATCCAATCTCCATCGTCGATCTAGGTTTTATTCTGACCATTAAACCTTACCTTTGTGCATTCATGGAATCCTTAAATTTGATTGTTCATCTAATTCTCCCATGAGATTGATCAGAGAATCAATCAATCAATCTCTATTTTTTTTCGCTTTCAAGAACCTTGAATTTGTACACATATTTGTAAGTATTTTAGAGAAATTAAACAAACATCTAGTTCATGATTTCATACATCTAGGAATAATTTAAATTACACACACAAATTTACGCCGAACTAGGCCTTTTCATTCATCAAATGAAACTATACATGCAAATTTGTTGCAGAAACTACATTCTGATCTACTCATGCCAAATATATCTTTAGTTAGCCTTTCCTCTGTTTTCTACATGCCTTACATACCTCTCTATCTATTCTCTCTATCTATTTTCTTCTCCTATTTCTTCTACTTTATATCTATGCCTCATAGGCTTACATATATAAAAAATCATAAGTCTGAAACCAATTTTGGTTCATATCCAATAAACACTCAACAATATGCTTAATTAACTCAACTATCAAACCTATCCTATGACTCGCTTCCCTTATTGGTGGATTTGATACATGATTCATCAATTACTCATCACTCACCTAGTGACTTACCTAATTGACTCACCATTATCTAGAATCAAACTAAAACATAGGTTTATTTACAAAATAATGGTTTGAATACCATCAATTCAGATTTTGAAGACCCCTTCTAGGGTTGGTCAAACATTTAACATTTTGATTTGAATAGAGAGAAGGATGCTCTTGCATCAAGGAGTCGGTAGTCGAGACAAAATATAGTAATATTTTAATGAGAGACGGACTTCTGACTTCCTAAAGATTTAAAACAGTAATAGTTGAGAATTGAAGAATACTTTGATAATCACATGATGTTTCTTCTAAATTTTAGCTTTTGAAAATTAGAGTCTAGGTGTCGGAGCTTTTGAAAAATTGTGTTAATAATGCTGATCTCCAATTGTTGAAAATAATTCTAAAGTCAGATGTCAGGAATCAAGACGGAAATTATGACAAAAAATAAATATATCCCAATGTATTACTATCAAAAACTTGCAATTAATAATAATATAAATCAGAGTTAATTTGATATTGACATAAAGTTCCTTCAACTCTCGAATTCCAAAAAATCAGAGTTGGAAAGTCGAGGCCTTTAAAATTCTATATTTCTAATATTTGACGATACCTGAGTATAGCTATAATGTAGTCAGAGTCTGATGGTGGGGGTTTTGATTAAAATATATGATCATTCCAACTTTCGACTTCCAACTTTTATTGTATCAGTCCTTTTGACTGATGCTTACACTAGTGGAAAATGAGAGATTAGTGACCAAGAGACCAAAAAATTTGGTCACCTCAGTCTCTTGAAAGGGACAAATGAAAAACATTGATAATTCTAAGTGAGTGACTAAAAATGACAAAGATAAATTACCACTTTTGGTCACGGGATAGAAACCAACTAAAACGACCAAGATAAATAACCAAATTTGATCACAAGATATGTAGACTACAAATGACCATATAACAATTGGTCATTTATTTGGTAATTTTTAATTGTCACTCCGACAATGGAAAAAATTGAAAATTTGACAATGAATTTGTACATTTTACTAAATTCTAACACTGCAGATGGATTCAAAGACCCCCTTTTTTTCTAACACTGCAAATGGATTCAGATACCCCTTTAAGGGGGCCTCTGAATCCATATGCAGTGTTAGAATTTAGTAAACTGTAGACTATCCCATGTGTCATAGCTCATCTAGAAACACCAAAGAATCTATCATCACGATGTTCTATAACATGTCCTAGGACTTATAGACTAGATTATCATCATTGAGTTGGATTCCTTCCCTTAGAGTGTGATTCCACATAAATAGTATTAACTCATTTGAGTTTCTCCCAATGTTCTACTAATTCAATATGGGTTTTGAAAACTATACTCCTATAAACAATGTTAATATAGGCATGACACAAATTCCTTGTAACATAAATTTATAGGTTTCTAGAGCCAATTTTTTGGCTTTTTTGGAAGGGGGCTTAATTATTCCTTCTGGTTTTCCTCTTGCTTTTTGGTTTTCCCTTTCCCGATTCAAAGAAAACATAGCAGATGAAGATAGGAACTATCTCTCCTCATTCATGTTTTGGAAGCACAAAACTTGACAGAATGGGATAACCAAATTAGTGTATTTGAAAAACACTTTGATCTCCTCATCATGGACCTCGTATTCTATGAGACTCCATAACTACAAGCTTTGAGCATACTGATATTTTCCAAGAGGAGTGCCTCAAGAGTATGCTCCAATGTCCTAGACTGGAGAGCATGATCGTGGTTGAGCATATCTGCAGTGGATTCATTTCCTGGTATTTTACTTGATAGGTATTTTTATCATTTGAGCTTGAATAGTAGTCGTGGCAAGGGATTTTACTAAATCCTAATTAAAAAACCTACATCCTATTTAAAAAATAACATAACATTTAGCATTAATATGAATATATACTACAATAGATATCTATTATTATATGCTACTAATTATCATTATAATATAATTTTAATAACTATATCTATTTATATAGTATGAATTATTTATCATATTAATTCATATATTCCTTTACTAAAAATCATTAAAATCATTAAAAAAAACTCTTTCAACATTTTAATCAAGAAATCCAAAAACCAACCAATTAAATTTAATAAAAATTAAGAAAAGAAAATTATACTCAAATACCTATATTAATTTGCAATATTTTATTCAAAAATGAATGATGAAGCTTTTATCAAAAACTTCTTTGTGAGGGTTCGAAACCCTCCAAAGAAAACATATACTAGTTCATGAGGGTTCCAAACCCTTTAAAGAAAACATATACTTGGCATCTACCTATGCATTTCAGGCATCCAACATCTTGGTGGGAGACACTGTGCAATTTTGAACTTTGGAATCTCATAATTTAGTGGACATGTCGTGTTATTCTCCAAAACCAAAAAGCATGGGCAACAATTTTGGCCTAGATGATGCGCTAGGTGGCATGTACCGCTACAAGATTTCTCTATCCATCGTTGGATAGGGTTTATGTAATAACCATCTTGAATATCAGCAAAGAGAAAAACCCAGTAGTGGGTAAAGTAGTGCTTTAGGCCCCAGCAATGATGAATTCATATCATGATCAGACGGTGCACGAGCCTCCTCCTGCAAACTTCTTTGTTTGCTTCTTCCAAGAACCTTTTATCAGGAACAAAAGCATCAGGTACATCTGAACCATGGGTTGCAAGGTTTTTATTCACATGAACTTTAGGATTTTATTTTCTACGCTTTTTCCAAGCTTCAGTATTGCATCCACACCATTGTCCATGTACAGAAAGGTGTATTTTATCAAGATAAAACCAACACAGATATATAGATCTGAAATTTATTTTCAAATCTTCCCATGAAATCCATAAAATTCCATCTTTTTCCAGAAGAGTGTATTTCAATTTGTGCTCTATAGTGTCTGTCCATTCATGTGAAGAGTTTGACCATGAACCTATTGAGGCCTGGAAATTCGCAGGAAACAACAACAAGGGATTCTCCCCAGTCAAGGTTCCCAACTAGCCCATGACTGTTTGGTGGAGGGAATCCATCTGGTTTGCGGTCCGACTACTATAGGTCAAGTAACAAAAGGGTTTATGAGTTGCTACCCAGTCCACCATATATATTTTTTGTATTTTGACTTAAAGTATGATATGCACGTGCCTAAATAACAATGCAGGGTGATAAAGGATGCAAGAAGTATTCATAATGTGATGCGCAAGTTCTTACCTCTCGTCTTAGAACTCACAAGCATCTAAATCACATATGCAGTAATAAAGTAAAACTAACTACACTATCTCTAGAGAGCTGGATATTGATTCATGAGTAATGCACTATTGTCCATGTGTTGTGGCAAATTGCAGATAGCTACTCTTATAACCAAACATATAAATATGAATAAGAGTATACATGATAAGATAGCTCATCAATAGTTAAAACTCCCATTACTCACAGTGGAAAACATCATAAATAATACTAAAGAACATTTAGACAAGAACATAGGTTCAGGAAGTTAGAACGCTCTCACAGTTAATGAAACATAGTTGAAAATGAAATAGTTCCCATTCAACATTGCTCATTCAATCGCATTTATACGTTCCACATAGCACTTTCTTGAACAGGAAAAATTTGCAATTTCTAGTTGTAAAACGAAATAGTTCCTCTTAAAAGCAATAGTTTACAAGTTTTTCAAGGGGAAAAAGCCCCTGTCAATTCTAACTTTCAAATATTTAAACCAACAATTGACTGCTTGGGCTTCCCCCCCAAACGCGACGCGTGACCTTTCAGTCTCTCAAAACGTTTTAGATCCCTACTTTTTATCTTTTTTGTGTGTACTCATGATTAGTTTAGTAACTGACATCTTTTAGGTCTGCGCCTTTGTCACTACTGATATTTTCCTTCTGCTTCGCTTGTCCTCCTTGCAATCCTGCCGGTTTTGGTTCGATCTTTGTCAAAACTGCCCAGCTATGCCTTCGTGCCGTGGTAATCTCAACAGTCCCTTGAGTCCACCTGTAGTTAATCAATATGCATCAGTCATTGGGATTGCATTCTAAAACAAAACGTCAAATTATATCAACCAAAACGGCTACTCAATAAGAAATATCATATGCATGACTATTATAAGAACTTTCACAAACGCCGACGCCACCACCTCATCCACCTACGGGTTCGAAATAAATCACCGACGAAGGAAAATTAAGAACTCATCGGTGGCTTAAGACGCTAACCTTGACAGGGTAAACTCATTCACAGCTGTATAAGCGGATCTTAACCAGAAACGGGTACTGTAGAAACATGTAGGCCTATTGGAGTCGGAAGAGTTATGATCTAAGTTGTGGGCAGGAAAGCCTCAAATTAGAAATCGAAAATACATCAATATCGGAAGCCAAGTGCTTTGTACAGCTGCAATGGCAGAAGAGAAAAAGGTTATAGACATGTGACTAGAGAGTCGACACGCATCGACGGGTGGAGTACTTATACATCGGGTGCTTAGCTGATTTGGGAGCTGCAATGACGGAAGAGAAACAGATAACAGCCTCCGATCTAAGTGTTTAAAAACTTTAAAATTTGGCAACAATTGAAAATGTTTCACCTCTGAAACAACGTTTTTCAAAAAGCACCTGATCTGATTCATCTTCGTCTAATAAAAACCAGACTCTAACACATGTGACCCGCAACAATTTCCAACACAAGCAATTTCTAAAAATAGGATGAGAGTTCATCTTCGAAAATCATCCAAAATTAAAGCATGACCAAAAATTCACGGATCCAATTGATTCAACGCAGCATTAAAATCATAAAGGGGGGTCCAAAATTTGAAAAAAATTGGGGAGAACAGTTGCAGCTGCAACAACTGGCGATTTCCTGGTGAACCTAGATCTCTGGACGATTATTCCTTGAGTAACAGACTATTTAACAACAAACGCATCTATTGAATTCTTCTAGCTATCTGGATTTCTCAGATGGCCAAAGTGTGTACCTTTATTCATTGATGATAGTCCGATTTGGGAGAGTGGAAACCAAGATTTTCAAGTCCAGATAACTCTGTTGAGGACGAAGGATGAGTTTCATTGTTACTTTGTCTTCAGGTAGCTGGAAGCTTGGACACCACAGGATTGTAGCATATGGAAAACATAAATATTCATTTGTTCCTCATTCCCATACCACTTTAGCACTTTTGTGCTTTTGGACTTTTGTCCCTTTCATATGAGTCCTCCCACATGCCTTTCTTTCTGAATTTTAATTCAGGCTCCTCTATCCCAAGTGTCCTTTTGTGTGAGAGGCGTATTTCACATTTCAGCTCACGGATGGAGAGGAACTTTTGGTGCTTTTAGTACTTATGGTTCAGCATTTGTTTTGATATATAATGCTTTCATAGGAGTCTTTACTCTTACCTGCCTTTTGGTGTTCGTTTCTTGACATGGGATCATTTGTATTTAATATACTATTTACCTTGCTTCTTTCCATGGGCCATTTGCTGTCACTCCCTAGGACATTTTAAATGTGACATGGATGGAGCCTCAAAATAGTATTCTAGACCCTTTGATTCTGTTTTATTTCACAGGGGTTAAGCAGGACTTCAATGCACACATAGCTATTTGAGATAACTGCTAAAATGGAAGAAGTTCTTTTTAGATAAACAACAACATACAGTCTTATACCCAAGAACTTTGGTTAATCCAAAATTCTGATGTTCCCCATGCAACCGTGTGTTTCTTCCTTTATTGAAATCAAAAATTTAAACTAAAACCAAACTAAACATCATGACTCAAAAGAGGGCCAAGCCAGATTATTTATATACAAAATAGAAGAACACAAACCAACTCAGGAAAAATAGGGCTTGAGAACTAAGCCATTTACTGGTAAGTTCTCTTCCCACCCTTTTAAATCTTGCAACTTATAAGTTGAAGGTCCAAGCTTCACCACAATCTGGAAAGGACCTACCCACAACTGCTGGAACTTCATGTGTTTTCCCTTCTCATCAAGGGGGTGATCCCACTTGAGAACCAAATCTCCCACTTCAAAGTCTTTTGTTCCTGCCTTATGTTTGTCGAACCATCTCTTTATTACCTCTTGTTGTTTCTTAAAGTGCTCTCTGGCTTTAGATCAAGCCTCTTCTTCTTTTAGGAGATTATATATCCTTATTTGCAAAACTTCATCATCCGACCCTCTAGATTCTTGAGCTATTATGGAAGAAGGTAGCATGATATTGGGGGAAAGAATGGCTTCTTTACCATACACAAGGGTATATGGAGACACTCCTATCAAATACTTGGGGGTGACTCTATCATCCCAAAGGGAGTTTGGTAGCGCTAAGTGCCAACTCCTCTGGTTTTCTATTACAGTCTTCTTTAAAATTCTAATCAGATTTTTGTTGGTAGATTCAGCCAGGCCATTTCCTTGTGGATAGTAATTAGCAGAATAGTGCAATTTTATTCCTTTGTCATGACCAAAAGCAGTTAGTTTAATCAATGAAAAGTAAGTAGCATTATCAAAGACTAAAGAAACTGGAACTCCGAACCTGGTCATAATATGGTCCTGCAGGAAGCTGATGACCGCGTCCTCATTTATTTTGCGTAGCGGGATGGATTCAACCTAGCGGGTGAAATAATCGGTTGCAATCAAAATATATTTGTGTTGTAGGGAGGAGTTCATATTTATCTCCCCAATGATATCCAACCCCCATTGCTCGAATGGCTCCATGATTATCACAGGCTTTAGTGGTGCGGCTGCTTTAGATTGTCTTCCACTACACCTTTGACAAATGTCGCACTTCCTGACATTTTCGTGTGCATCTTTGAAAAGCGTGGGCCAATAGTAACCGGCTCTGAGAATTTTGTGATCTGTAGTATCTCCTGAAAAATGTCCTCCAGTAGGCCCGTCATGCAGATCTGTCATTACTCTCGTTGCATATAAGAAGAACTCCGTCGTAATTTTTTCTGAATAATACTCCTTCAATAATTTGATAGGAGGCTGATTTGAGATGCAACGCTCTTCTTTGCTTAGAATTCCAATGTTCTGGAAACAATCCTGCCTGAAGGTAATGCACAATGTCTCTATACCAAGATTCGGGGGATGTGAACAAAGGACACACATCCATCAAATGTAATTCAGCCTCGTCTTCCCAGGAGTGTTTGTCATTGTTCCCATTTTCAGTCATCAGTTTGCACAACCCTTTCCCTTTAACTATAAAATCTGGCTTGAATTCAAGGTCATACTCTTGAAGAGCTATTACCCAATTGCCCCTTCTTTCTCGTAACTCCTTTTGTACAAAAAGGGACCTCACAGCTGGGTATGGGACAATCACCTTGGTTCGATTTTTTAGTATGTAGGGCCTGAATTTTTTCATTGCTTTGAATACCGCATAAGCTTGTTTATCAATAGCCGAGTAATTTAATTCGGCCCCTTGTAGACCAGTGCTCATAAAAGATATTGGGAATTCATCCCCCCCATCTTCCTTTTGAGTAAGCACAGCTGCTAACGAATCATCGAATGCAAAAGTATACAGAATAAAATATTTATCAAAATTTGGGATTTTTAGGGAGGGTGCATGTGCAACAGCGGTTTTAATTTTTCTAAATGTGTTCTTCTCGATCTCAGTCCACTTGAATTGTACATTTTGCTTCACCATTTGCTGCAACAGTTTGACAATCTGAGCGAAATCTGGCACAAATCTTCGTGCGAAGTTTATTGTTCCCATAAAAGATTGCATCCCCTTTTCATTATGGGGAAAGGGGATCTGTTCAATGGCCTTGATTCTTTCCGTATCTATAGATATTCCCTTCTTTGAAACTACATGACCCAGCAACTTACCCTCCGTAACAGCGAACACACACTTCTTGGGATTGAGTGAGATGCCATATTTCTGACAGCGTTCAAAAATCTGCCTTAAATGAAATGCGTGCTCTTCTCTCCTCTTTGAGAATATCGTAATATCATCAAGTTACACTACAGCACTACAGCCAATGAAACCACGGAACGCTATGTCCATAGCCCTCTGGAACGCGGCTCCAGCGTTTAGAAGCCCAAAGGTAATTATTCTGTAAGCGAAAGTTCCCCATCTAGTCTTGAATGTTGTCTTCAACCTGTCTTCTTCAGCTACTAATACTTGATTGTACCCCGAGAATCCGTCTAGTAAAGAAAATAGTTCATACCCTAAGACCATTTGTAGCAGTTTCTCCATGGGTGGAACAGGATAGTTATCTTTGTCTGAAGCACGGTTTAAATTCCTGAAATCCATGCATAGCCTGATTTCTCCAGATTTTTTTTCTCACTGGTACCAAATTTGAGATCCATTCAGAGTGTCTGACCTTAAAAATGATCCTAGCATCCAATAATTTCTTAACTTCACTCTAAATCAAAGGTTCCAATTTGGGGTGCATTTTCCTTAAAGGTTGCTGATAAGGTTTGACACCAGATTTAATGGGGATAACATGCTGGATGATGCTAGTGTCATATGTCTTCAAATCTTCGTATGTCCATGCAAAAAATTCTTTATATTGATTTAAAAGATGGATGAACTTATCTATTTCTGTTGGTGAACAGCATTTGCCAAGACTCACATATTTAGGATTTGTCTCAGTCCCTAAATTTATCATCTCGTACTGTAGAGATGAGCTGTGAGTCTTCACATTTGCTGGTCTTCTGAATTTTTCATTTAAATCGAACATTCTTTCTAAGGTTCTGACTCCTTTAGGGATGAAATTATCATACTTCAGCTCGGCCTGATGCTCTTCATCATGCCCCTTTAAATACTTCATCATTTGTCAAGAATTCTATAATCTGCTGATCGTCGTCGAACACTCATAAGTTGGTAATCATATCAGGGACCGAGGGCCTGAAAAGCAATTCAACAGAGCATCGATTATTAATAGGTACAAGCCTAGCAGCTGATGTGGCCAACAAGTCAGCTGCTGCATTTTTAAGTCTAGGAATTGATATAATATTAAATGCATTAAAACATTTGAGTAGGTCCCATACCTCATTTTGATAAGCTTTTAAGTGAGGACAAATGCAATGTATTTGATTCTGAATCTGTTTTACAATTATCTCAGAATCTCCAAAAACTTTCAGATTACTTACCTTTAATTCGATTGCTTTCCTTAAACCTTGCACCAATGCTTCATACTCAGCCATGTTATTCGTACATTCAAACTCTAATCTACATGAAAGAAAATGTTTGTTCTTCTTGGGGTCAATCAGGACACAGCCGGTTCCTGATCCTTCTAGCGTCTTAGAGCCATCAAAAAACAATGTCCAGAAATTGCTAACTATTGCATGAGAATCTACTCCTACCGCTAAGTTTACTATTTTACAGTCGATTTCATCAGCCTGTGAAAATCGAAGGAGATCAGGCTAAGCGTCTGACGTGTTGCTGGCTTCTTCTGCTTGGTAATTTCCTGGTTCCAATTCAATAAAATAATTTCTGAACACAGAATCCACTGGTTCATTCTTTTCCTCAAGTTGAGTAACATTGTATTTCATGTGAGGCTCCCTCAAAATTTTAATTTGGTTTGGGATTCCTTTATATGGCAGCCATAGATGCGACCAATCCAAGGCAAAATATCCGTTTAGTTTTGCTGACCAATCTCTGCTCAGAATGAGTCCATAAGCGTCTAGTATGTCAGCCACCACGATATCAATAACTTGGCACACTTTATCATTAGAAGACAGGCAGACTAGGACATACTCCATTTCCCCAATCACTTTCACATTCGTCCTATCCAGTTGAACAACTCTCCAAGTAGATGGCTTAGGCTTCCCGTTTATCCTTTTACAGACTGATATTGGCATGACGTTAATCGACGCCCCTGAGTCTACCAGGAAATTATGTATGTTGTGGTTAAAAATTTCAAAAGTGAGGAGGAAAGGTGGATGCTTGTTCTTAGACTTACCTCCAATGCTGGTTTCTCCGATTTCTTCCTCTTCCTTAGGTCGATTGTCAATGGGAAGTCTCTCATTCGATGCTTCAAGTGCTTTCAATAGTCTTTCTTTTTGTTGCGGCACTTTACACATTTCGAATAGTGAAACGTCCACCTTTACCTTCTTTATATCTTCCACAATGTCATAATCCATCTCCGATTCAGTGGGATGTGGCTTATCCACATTCATTCTTTCTTCATTGGGCTTGGCGAACGTGTCATTCTGCTTAGGATCTTGGCTGGTAATGGTGAATTCGGGAATTTTATCAGCTGAGGAACTATTTTGAAATTTCTTAACATTTTTTTGAAGCCTTTTAATCTTTGGGAGCATGAGACTATTTTCTTTAGCTGGCCCTTAGCTCCTTGTGGTTACGTTGGTTTCCATGACGTCCTTGTATCCCTAATTCTTTTCTTCTTCAGCATTGAATAACAAAACAGAATTCAATAGAACCAGGGTCTCCTCTTCTTGTTCCTTCGTTGAAGTGGTACTTTCTTTTCTTTCTTCATATCCATCTTCTGTTAATTTAGAATCCAACAGCTGATTCATAACCAACGTCATTAAGTTTATCCATTGAGGACAATTCTTTTCAGAGTGGGGCTGTTGGTGGAAAGTGCAAAATTTGTCCATTCCTACCTCTGTTAAATTCATAGATGTTGGATTATGCGGAGGAGGTTGGGACTGATTGTTATCCTCTTGTTGGGGCCCAGGAATTCGCAGGTGACAACAGTAAGGGATTCTCCCTAGTCAACGTTCCCAACTAGCCCGTTGACTGTTTGGTATAGGGAATCTGTCCAGTTTGCGGTCCAGCTACCGTAGGTCAAGTGACAAAACAAAGGCTTTACCGGTCGCGGCCCAGTCCACGAAGTTTTTGTGATTTTGACTTAATGTATGAAATGAAGATGCCTAATTAACCATGCAGGGTGGTGAGGCTGCAAGGAGCATCACAATGTGATGCGCAGGTTCTTACCTCTCGTCTTAGGCTCCCAAGCCTCCCAATCACATATATAGTCATGAAATAAACTAACTACCTATCTATCTATCCCCAGGGAGCAAACTGAATTAAATTATGAGTAATGGAAAGCGTGCATGCAACATAAGAGAAACTACAGTTAGCCGATATTTCTTCCCATATCGCGTGAACAATTAAAGATATTTCACAACCAGATAGCCAATTGTTTATGAACAACATTCATTACTCCTAGTGGAAATATTCATAAAATAAACCGGAAAACATTCATACAAGAACATAGGTTCAATGAGTTAGAACGGTCTCACAGTTAATGGACACAAAGCTGAAAATGAAATAGTTCCTCTTCAACAAATCCATAGTACAACATTTGAATATTCCACCAAGTTTTCTCCAACAGGAAAAATGTAATTTTTTATTGCAAAAGGAAATATTTCTTCTTACAATATGTCTTCACCAGTCTCACTGGGAAAAAGTCCTTTCCCCTTCTAAGTCTTTTACATTTATACAAAAAGGGTCAGACTATTGGGCTGCCCAAAGTGACCTTTGGGATTCCCAACCTCTCGTCTCCCAACGTTATACTTTTCTTAAATGTTTTACAAAATAGTTACAAATTACAAGAATGATTGATCCTTCATGAGGAAGGGCCTACTTGACTATCTAGAAACTTCTTCCATGCTGCAGCTTCATTAGCGATGCCTTCAAAAGCACAAGGCTCCAAGAACTGAATATTTATCTCAAACTTCTCAGCTTGATTCTTGATAGCCTCAACCCTGGATGTACTCAATCGGAGCTGATCTTCCAGAATCTGTACACTGACAACTGGATGATCTACTTTGCTTCTCAAGATCAGATCATCCAGGGCTTTGATATCTTGTACCTTAGCTTCTTCCTCCTGGAATCTCTTCTGCAATAGCTCCACGAAGGCATCGTGATCTGGGAAAGCTTCCAACCTCTCTTCACCTTCTATCTGGAAGTCTTCTGAAAAGCTCGGTGCATAATCCCTTTGTCTTTTTTACTGCCTTCTTGAAGTCTTCAGCTGTGTTAATAGCAAACGCCACTAGGTTATAGTCCCATTTGAGGGCCTGTTGGTCTTTTGGAGGTAGATCCGCTGGGGTTTCTTCGCTGTTCTCCAACTTTTCCATTCTAGCAGTTAGGACCTCTAGGATGTCCTGGGATCTATCCACAAAGTAGGATGCAGTTTCCAGGATCTCCTCCAATCGGTCGTCGATCTGCAGCACTCTACATCTTTCTTTTTCAACAGCAGTCTACATCTGCAGCATCTTGGTTTTCTAGGTCAATACATGCTCCTTTAAAGGCTGGAGGTTAACCTGTTGTTCTCTTGCCACTTCCAAAGAAGTGGTCAAAGAAGAAATATGCTCCTGATGTTCCTTTCTCAGTTCTTGGGTGTGCAGATCATTGGCCTGCAAGAGGATCTTCAGCTACTCTTCTAGCTCTTCCACCTTTGTCAATAGTTGTTCCTTCTCACTCTTTAGATCTTGGTATTCCTTCTGTACTTTCTCCAAGGCCTCCTGTGCTATTTCCTTGACTTGCATTTCTACTTGGAGGGCTTGTACTTCAGCTCTTGACGACTTCATTTCCCGTTGCATATCTTCATATTTCCTTTTGAGCCTGTTGCTTTCTTCCCTCTCTTTCCTCAATGTATCCTTTAATCGAGCAGAAGATTTCTTGGATTGCTCCAAGTCCATCATTATCTTGCCTACATTATCCTCTGAAGCTTGGATGAATGCAGACCTGGCTCTTAGGGTAAATCTTGGATCCTGGTCAGTTCCTAACATAACAGCTGTATCTGTTATCATTTTACCAGGTAGACCTTCCGCCTCAACTTTCCTCTCTGTCCTCTTTATTATTCTCTTTATTACCCTATCATAATATACAGTGTTGAAATCAGGGATTTCCTTTCCCTTTTCCTGCAAAAAAGGGACCATCTTGAGTGTGGGGACCATGGGTATGTTGGTAGCAGGTACTTGAGGGGTCTGAACCTTGGGGTTCTCCACCTCCTGAGTCTGCCCTGCTGCTGTTTCAGAAGCTGACTGCTGTGTCAAATTTATTCTTTCAGCTTCTTGATTTTGGAGCTCCTCATCAAGCTTTCTCTTTGCTTCCTCTGATTCTTTGGCTGCTTCCTTTGCTTTCTCTGCTGCTTCCTGAGCAACTCTTTTTTCTTCTTCTGTATGTAGCCTTTCTGCAGCTTCTTTCACCAACCTCTGGGATTCTTCATCCCTCCTTTTGGCTTCCTCCTCGGCCTTATCCTGTTCATCCCCTTTTCCACATTTGGTGGTGATTTTATTCGTGAATCTTCTCTTCAGTGCAGTCATATTCGGGGCATTCCTGAAGACAGATTCCTCTCTATCAAAATGGTGGGTATATTCGAAATGCACCTTGTTTTCTTTACAATGCTCTGCAACTTTACCATGGGAGTCACTTCTGTGATAGGGCATCTCGCCAAAGTGGAATCTCTCCAGCTCCTCTACGAATTCACTAGCTTGTTTTACCTTAGTGAACTTGCAGCTTCCTAGTCGGAAAGGCAAGGGAGGATAAGCAGTCTTCTTGTGTTCGAACAGGAAACTACCTATTCCATCCAGGAACACTTGTTTAACCACCTCCTTATGGACAATGTAGTCAATTGCATATTTTGGCAATAGGGAAGGCGCTCTAGAGCCTCCGAACATCCTGAAGTACATGCCGTGTTCGGTCAAAAAGTAGTCCACGTGATCCACTATTACTCGCATGGCCTCCTCCAACATACAGTCACACTCTTTTCAGAAAATGAGTGTGTATAGTGGCATAATGAAGTGCTCACAGACTTCTCTGTAGTGGCTGTGGTACTGGTGTGCCCACAGTGGTCTATAAGTGGCATATATAGGCATTCTTTCCCGGTCCCAGATGCACCTGAGACCAGGGAAAGGCTGGTTGCACAGTATACAGTCTATGAGTATTGAACTCATGTAAAATTCAGACCTTTTCCAGGATTCTCCTTCCAAGGCTAAGGTCAAGCAAGAAGAAAGACTGCTAGATACCAGGCTGGCCCAATTGAAGATCGTCCCTTGGGTGGCCACATGGAAAATGATGGGTATCCACTCTAGCTTGAAGAGTCTGCCATGAGCTCTCCCAAAGACCCTATTAAGCATCAGAGCTATAAATCTGTAGGGAGCCCTCAAGCTCGCCATATCATATTCACTTGTCGATCTGTATCGGTAATGTTTTCCCTGCAATAGCATTCTCTTAAGAGTCTCTACTAGGTCCATTCTAATGCTATTCAGCCAGTCATCAGATAGGAATACTTGGGCTTCTGGAAGGTGATAAGCCAAGGCCACATACATTAGAGGAAATTTCAACTCAAAATGGGCCTCCTAAAATGAACTAATAAAATAATAGTTAAAATAATAAAATAATATTTATTAATTTTGGAGGAAGAAAAGAAAAAAACTACTTTTTTGTTTGTATTTTTGACATATCTCCCTGTGTTTTTACTCAAATTTTGATCGGGAGAGCTCGTTGGATGCGGAATTAAATTACGCATCCAACGAGTACCCACAC
>LPNX011226045.1:252392-281663 GCA_001517045.1 Pseudotsuga menziesii | reverse complement strand
ACAAGAAATACCTGAAAAAATGGAATGATGACATCATCATTCCATTTTTTCAGGTATTTCTTGTTTTTGGGGTAGCGGGGTCCGTCAAAAGTATGCCGTGTGGGTACTCGTTGGATGCGTAATTTAATTCCGCATCCAACGAGCTCTCCCGATCGAAATTTGAGTAAAAACACAGGGAGATATGTCAAAAATACAAAAAAAAATAGTTTTTTTTATGATACCTATCCCCAAATTTATATTAAAAAAGTGTTTAAGGCCTATACGGTATTTCAAATTTAAAGCAATTTCATTGGATAACACATGATGACATGGAATTTGAATAAAATTTAAAAGGCCCATTTTGAGTTGAAATTTCGTCTAATGTCCAGGGCTAAATGCAGCATAGCCTTGTCTGTCAATATTTTCCAGAATCATCGTGGTTGTATCTGGCCGGGGCAGAATCTAGCCATTTACCTCAGAGCATGGGAACAACTCTGTCCTGGTGGCAACTTTCATGAGAGAAGATTTCTCTATGTTAGCATAGATGGATTCTTCTTCGAGGCCCATGTCGGGAACTTCCCTGCGGGAAATCAATCTATATATTTCACCCCATTTGTACTCGGGTTCAACACTAGAAACACATTGAGTGTCTTCATATATGTTTCGGTCTTCGTGACAACCTCTACTTCTGGCTCTTCTTCGACCACAGGGGCCTTCTTCTTCTACCTCTTGGACATGGTGGATTCGAATTCTTCCTGCCATATATAACATTGTAACATTGAGAAATTCAAGGTGCAGACATTTATATGATAGTGTGCAGTATTTTACTTCTTCAATGTGTATTATGACAGCAATTTGTTAGAGAGATAAATGTATGCATGGATAGCCTAAAATGGCCTAACTAATCTGAACTGTTACAACCAAAGTGCAGCATTTAATGACCTTGTCTATATGTAGCATGATGCAAACATGTTACATATAGTAAAAAAAATAGCAATCTACTACTGTTGTATGATATTGAACAATTATATCAGCCACATTCAAGATGACAAGGAAATCTACATCAATAGGCCACCCATTTCTGCTTTCTATGCATGCCATGGTCCTTTCGCTGTGTGGGATAGACCGTAGCAGCTATGTAGGTTTTCAATGGTGCCTTAGCAAAACCATACCCACGCCCCTCTGGTCAAAAAACTAAGAATAAAGATAAATTTCCTCCCACAAGCTGAGGCTTGACTGCTGAGCTCTACGGGGTAGCTTGAAGTACATAGGTATGAAACGGCTGGGGTTTAAGCGGTGCGGGAAACAACAGTAGTAACTACGAGGTTTTCTCAATGGCACCACGCCTACACCAATGGAAAAGACATATCTCCTCTGGCAAGCCACGGGTTCACCACTAAGCTCGACGGGGATGTGCAGAACCTCGTAGGTGAAAATGGCTAGCGATTCAACAACAGGTAGCGCACCATAGGATAGACAACCCCAAAACCCCCAAAGCAGTCCATGGCACCTACCCCCTACCTATCATGACTATGCAGGGTGGTTTGGCACAGACGACGTAATGGACGTCTGCGCCGAAACCCTTCAATCCCTATGCGCAAGGTAGCAGAATGAACGGTGGTGGAAAAACAAAGCTGCTCTGAAGGTTAAACTGACCTCCCATGGTCAAATAAGATAAAATATTCACTTATATAAGCATATAACCTAGCGGGGCGAGGAAAACGACCGGGGACCTAAAACCACCGTAGAAAACCACTAACAGTTAAAAAACGAACGGGAAAAATGACGAGGATCCTACCTGGCTATACGGTGAGTATGGCGGATTGATGACAGTCAGGCTTCCTCAGCTGCCACCTGGATGTAGGTACACCGATAGCGGGGACCTTCATTACCTCAAGAAAATGACAGCTTGATGGTGACAGTGCTCAGTGAAAAAAAAAACAATAGAATAACAATACACCGTCCCCATATATATATATTTGATCGCACGTGTGAGGATAAAATATCGGACATCGGTGAACTTTTGCATCGGAGGTTGGAAGTAATCTCCCTTCCACAATGGCGGACGGCCAAAACGTAGACCCAGCCGTGGAGACCCGCATGGCGGAAAAATAAAATCAGAAAATCGAACGTCGGAAGGTTTTCGAATCGGAGGATGAAAGCTAACATTCTTCCGCTATGGCGGATGATCAAAGCGCCGAGCCTTCCGTTCTGGTTATACACATCGAGTAGCAATTGAGAGATCGGACGTCGAAACGTTTTAGATCGGGAGACGAAAGTTTGAATATTTCCGCAACGGGGAAAACTGGCATGATAAAAGGTTCCGACTCAAAACTCAAAAGCAGTCAACAAAATCACTAGGATCAGGAAAAACCGAAAGTCAAAATTGAAAACCTACCCGCAACGGCGGAAGAAAAAATCATAAAAGCTTCCGATGCCAAACAAAAAAGCGTCCGACGTGAAAAACCCAACGGGTCGGAAGTCGGACGTTTTTTCTTTCTGCAAAAAGAAAACCCATCCGCAATTGCGGAATACCAAAGCTAAGATCCACCCGCAACGGTGGAAAATCAAAACAAATCATTTTTCGATTCCAGCATCTTTTCAAATGCACTTAAGGGCAGCGATTAGAACTTGATCAAATAGTGAATGAATTAAGGCATCGAAGGCAGAAATCAAACCAATGGGTAGCTCAATCCAAGCACAAGCAACATCTTTCTGAAAGTTCTTAGAAAATCAAACTAATCCAAGCAAAGGAGGGTCCTAAAAAATTTTAGAATTTTGGGAAATTGTTGCAGCTGCAACACCTCTCTTTTCTTGTAATAGGGCTTGTAGAACTTTTGAGTTTCCTTCTTTTTATCCAAGTATATGATTCTGTTAGAAAGCTTCTGCATCATTTTTTCCATACTTTCAAAATCTGGTGATTGCTCTTCCTTAGGCTTAGTAAACAACAAGGCTTTCCTCCCCACACTTTTCTCTCCTGACCGTTCGGGATAATCTTCGATACTTTCTCTTTCAGCCTCTACTTTTTCTGCCTCCTCATAAGTTTCTGCTAAAGTGGGCTTGGCCTTCATTTTGGCGAACATGGCCAGCTCGGGTCCTAAAGCCAAAGTATAATATTCGATCAGGACTTTATCTGAAGGTCTGTCAGTTTCAGAAAAATTCTTGAGGTATGCTGCAAATCTTTGAGTAAAGCTATGCAACTTCTCCTTTCTCTCTTTCTTCAAGGCACACAGTCCTTTCATGAGGGATGCATGAGTCTTTTGAGTTACATACTTACTTCTAAAGATACTTTCAAAGGTATCCCAATCAGGGATAGAGTTTGCAGGAAAACCAAAATACCATGATGCTGCAACTCCTTTAAGGGTGTACGGGAATATTATGGAAACTACATCCTCATGCTCCTCAGCCCTTAACCCTTCTATTGCCAAGTAAAAACTTTGCAAGTGGTCATCTACTAGTATCCTCTCACTTGGGTCGAATTTGGGTAGCATCTTTTCAAAGGATTGAGGTAAATCATGTAACGGAGGTGTTAGGTTTAAAGGTGATCTGGCTCTCCAGGCAGGTGGTGGATTCGGTGGGTTGGGTGGTTGATTGGCATTGACACCTGCCATGGGTCTGGGTGGAGAGTGAGGAGGTGAGCCAACAGGAGTGTGAGCAAGAGAACTGTGAGGAGTATCAGGGCCTTCTTGATTCAAAGGTAGTACAACTTCCTATAAGGTTGTTTCTACAAGTTCTTCCAAATCCCCAACCAGCACTAAGTCTTCCAATATAGGATGATCCTTCCTCTTATATTCTCTTCTAGGCAATTCAGGGATGATCGGAAATCCTCCAATATTCTTCACATATGCCCTAGTGTGTCTTCTCAAAATATTAACAACTTCGTTGTCGACAGAAAACAAATTTTCTCTACCCCCTTCTTCCGGAATTGGATTATGAAGCCCACTACTTTTTGAACTGTTACCAGTGGAATAGTCTCGGGAAAACGGGTTTCCTCGGCCAGCCATGCAATGGAGGCCCTCCTTCTAGCACCAGAAATTGTTGAGGCCTAGAAATTCGCAGGCAACAACAGCAAGGGATTCTGCCCAGTCAACATTCCCAACTAGCCCGTGACTGTTTGGTGGACGGAATCTGTCCGGTTTGTGGTCCGGCTACCGTAGGTCAAGTAACAAAAGGGTTTACCAGTTGCAGCCTAGTCCACTGTATATATTTTTTGTATTTTGACTTAAAGTATGATATGCACGTGCCTAAATAACAATGCAGGGTGATAAAGGATGCAAGGAGTATTCACAATGTGATGCGCAGGTTCTTACCTCTCATCTTAGAACTCACAAGCATCTAAATCACATATGTAATAATAAAGTAAAACTAACTACACTATCTCTAGAGAGCTGGATATTGATTCATGAGTAATGCACTACTGTCCATGTGTTGTGGTAAATCGCAGATAGTTTCTCTTATAACCAAACATATAAATATGAATAACAGTATACATGATAAGATAGCTCATCAACAATTAAAACTCCCATTACTCACAGTGGAAAACATCATAAAGAATAATAAAGAACATTCAGACAAGAACATAGGTTCAGGAAGTTAGAACGTTCTCACAATTAATGAAACACGGTTGAAAACGAAATAGTTCCCATTCAACATTGCTCATTTAATCGCATTTATACGTTCCACATAGCACTTTCTCCAACGGGAAAAATTTTCAATTTCTGGTTGTAAAATGAAATAGTTCCTCTTACAAGCAATAGTTTACAAGTTTTTCAAGGGGAAAAAGCCCCTATCAATTCTAACTTTCAAATATTTAAACCAACAGTTGACCGCTTGGGCTGCCCCCCCAAACGCATGACCTTTCGGTCTCTCAAAATGTTTCAGATCCCTACTTTTTATCTTTTCTGTGTGCACTCATGATCAGTTTAGTAACTGACATCTTTCAGGTCTGCGCCTTTGTCACTACTGATCTTTGCCTTCTGCTTCGCTTGTCCTCCTTGCGATCCTACTGATTTTAGTTTGATCTTTGTCAAAACTATCCAGCTATGCCTTCGGGCCATGGTAATCTCAACAATCCCTTGAGTCCACCTGCAGTTAATCAATATGCATCAGTCATTGGGATTGCATTCTAAAACAAAATGTCAAATTATATCAGCAAAAACGGCTACTCAACAAGAAAGATCATATGCATGACTATTATAAGAAATTTCACAAACGTCGACGCCACCACCTCATCCACCTATGGGTTCGAAAGAAATCACCAACAGAGGAAAATGAAGAACTCATCGGTGGCTTAAGACGCTAACCTTGACAGGGTAAACTCATTCACAGCCGCATAAGCGGGTCTTAACCGGAGACGGGTACCATGGAAACACGTAGGCCTATTGGAGTCGGAAGAGTTATGATCTAAGTTGTGGGTGGGAAAGCCTCAAAATTGGAAATCGAAAAGACATCGATATCGGAAGCCAAGTGCTTTGCACCGCTGCAATGGCGGAAGAGAAAAAGGTTATAGACATGCGACTAGAGGGCCGACACGCATCAGCGGGCGGAGTACTTATACATTGGGTGCTTAGCTGATTTGGGAGCCACAACGGCGGAAGAGAAACAGACAACAGCCTCCAATCTAAGTGTTTAAAAACTTTAAAATTTGGCAACGATTGAAAATGTTTCATCTCCGGAACAGCGTTTTTCAAAAAACACCTAATCGGATTCATCTTCATCTAACAAAAACCAGACTCTAACACCTACGACCCATAATAATTTCCAACACAAGCAATTTCTGAAAACAGGATGAGAGTTCATCTTCGAAAATCATCCAAAATTAAAGCATGACCAAAAATTCACGGATCCAATTGATTCAACGCAGCATTAAAATCATAAAGGGCGGTCCAAAATTTGAAAAAATTTGGGGAGAACAGTTGCAGCTGCAACATAACCATTCCACTCTACTTCATTTTCATAAGGATTCCTTATCTACACAATCTTATGACCGTCTACCTCATGCACTTGCAATAGTGAGTAGGCATGTCATTGGACAATGCCACTAGAAGACACATGAACATCACAGCCTGAGAGAATCCCTGCTCCAAGAAGAAACCCTTCTTGCTTAAAACAAAAAAACTAAGACCACAACCTTCCACTGGCAAGATCAAAGTGCACTTGAACACTTCTCATATCTATTTCTTCACCTGCACCCCCAGTTAGGTCTACAACATCATATTGAACAATCCCACCTTCTAGTGATTCATAAGAACCATGTAGCTTTACATAATCCTTTTCCAAAATTGAGACCCACAACTCATTACCCTTCTTACTAGTGGAAAATGTTGGCCTCCCATGAGATTCACAAGGAATCCAGTCATCAACAACCACTGGAACCCATTCTCCCTGAATGCAGAATCAGACTGTATATACTCCTTCCTCATTGTATTGAGGAGTTATAATAACTTCAGATATGCATGAGGCCTATGTTAACACTTCCATAGTACTAACAATCCAACAATCACCTAGTCGGCCCTGACAGACACTAAGAAGGATTAGATGTTCCTGCAAAAATACATGGATACAAATCCCCTTAATTCTATTTTACCAACTCATACGATCGCATCCACTCACTTACAACTTGTAACTATTCTATGGGATTTTCTGGGTCTATAAACAAGGATTTATTACTCAGAGGAAACTCATGATCCATAAAGTGTTCTTCCCCTCTAGCCACGAGATCTTCCTTAACAACTAACTTAATAGAACACATGCATTGATTTATCTCCTCCTTTGTTTCCATCTTAGGTTTCCTTAGATTTCTTATAATCTAATCCATACCTAAGGCTAACCCTTATTTTTATTCACACTAACAATATCTTTGTCCTTCAAGATACAAGTAGGTTGAGAGGATGGAAAGGTGAATCACTCCATATTTCAGGAAATCTCTCTTCCATGTAACACACTCATCACATATGTCATCTATTTAGTCATCACTCTGCTTGCTGCTATGTCATCATCTGGTTGCGATCAATGACAACCTACACTTCCATATTGCCAACATGATATTGAAATTTGATACGAGTAATGATATTAGTTATTGGAGCTGTCATCTATGTATTATTTTGTTGTTTGATTCTCAAATGCCGTTTATTTTATCTACCATATTCATTAGGAAAAATAGGCTTCTAATACTATTATTTTCATTTATTGCATCTTCGTATCTATAATTTCATGGGTGGTTCAACTCCTTTGTTCCGAACTCCAAGGGTGGTTTCATTACTTATATTATAATTCTCAGGGTTATCTCACTTGTTTGTTCTGATATCCAAGTCAAATATCCCTAGGTCTCTTTGTATAGGTGATGAGTGGAAAATGGTTCAAGAGGTTCATGTACACTCAAAATGTTGGAGGTGTGTTGAACAATGAGGTTAAAGTCAAACTAGCCAACCTGAGCTTATTTAAAGTTTGGTGCTATCTTTTTAGTGTGTTTCATATAATGTGGAAAATATGCCATTATGTTATGTCTCTATGTTTTCATCTATTACATGAAATTTGGTCTAACTGAATTATTTGCATTCCATTTGTGTTGGAAATCCACTGATTAAGTTATTAGAGGTGTCCATACCCATTACTAACCATCTCTTATGCTACAATAAATATCGTATCATCGAGGGGCTGAACATACACCATGTACCCAAAATATCATGAAGCACCCAAAACATGGTGTAAACACTTTCAGAGTAACTTGAAAATCTAACAATAACCAAGGTAGATTCACTCCATTAATCACTGTTTTCAACTCAAACATAAACCTGCTGGAAAATCTGGTTGAGTATTACATAGCCCTTGATACAAGGATAATTAATCGTAGAGACAAATATCCATGTGAATGCAACAATAGATATTTCTCTCAAAATGGACACTATGATAGAATATGGACCTCTCTTAATTATAATATAGCTACTTCCATATTAATCATGCAGAATAATGGAAACAATGAGTCATACCAAGCATCTTCAATTTCACACAGTTTCCACATGCATCATTTCAAGAATCCATCCAAAGGAGACCTGTAGGATTCTCCATTGTTTTTTGAAGTATAAAAGAATCTTGATATAAAAGTGCATAATACTAGAGATAGACCTTTAGGAATTAGCACCATGAGTCAGATATGAGATAGCTATGTGGTCTACTCATCTTCATTAGCATCTATGACATACTAACAACAAGGTGTATACTGAAAAAATTGACTTTCTTTTTCTAAGCTCCTACAAAATTTGTAAACATGAATATCACAGGGATAAGGAATGATGTAAGGTCATCACCTATATAACCTTCTATATCTTCACTATTTAAACCAGATATGAGGACAGTGGCTTGAATAGTGCATAATCATATCGTTGAATCTTTCTATATCAACACTTGTACTAGTACAAAATCACCCTCCAATCTTCACAAAATATCTCCCAAATGGGTATGCACATCGAGAGGTAATAGGCTGTTCCTTCTATTTTTATTGGTTGCATGTTATTCTTGGTTGTATTTGCATGGTTTTGATGGTGCATATTGTATAAGGTCTCACTGATTCTTGCATAATATGAAAATTTCTTTTGGAATAATTATGACACATTAGTGAATGTCTTAATTACATCTTCTCCATCATATTCAAAACCTTTTGCTCTTGATATTGACTCCATTTCCCAGTTAGTTTGACACTTGTTTTGGTAATCCACCATCCCTTTTTTATGCAGGAGCATTGTGGCAAGCAAGCAATGTGACGAGTTTGTCACATGCTGTGGCATATTTTTGGTTTTGTTGAGTCATAGTTGTTAGCACCGATAGGAATAATGGTAGATCATGACTCCCTACATGGAGAGCACGCCACCGATTTGTTTGTTAAGATAGGGATATTTCCATTACACTCTGATTTTGTTTGTTTTCAGTTACAAGACCACTCAGGTTGTAGGAGGTTTTAGTTTATGTTAAATAGGAAGCTTAGGGAAGGGATAAGGGTTCTTCTCTTCTGTATTAGAATTAGGGATTTACATAGAAACGGACAGACCTGCATCTCGCTCCGATTGTAAATATTTTAAGACTGAAGAATAGATCCAAGATGTGTGTTTTTGTTCTTGCTTAATAGAATACTACTTGTGTGTTTTATAGTGTTATTAGCTTAGATGCATCTACTTATTTGAGTTGTGTATTTGTGAGGAGCCAACTTCGGCGGTTTTCTGAATGTCTGTGTATTTCTGTAAAATCATTGATTCACACATGAATTTGTTGCTTGAATAGTAGAATGAGGTTATACATGTATGCATAGAGGGATAGGCTAATGAAACTTAGAGACTGCAGGATGGATTGATCGATTCTTTGATCAATTGGTGCAGCACGAGGGTTTTCTGCCTTAACACGTTTTTCCAAGAAAACGGACGGTGGCGATCGAGTCTGCAGAAGGAGATCGGACGACCCAGGAGAAATACGCAAAGTAAGTTGCATAGGAGATAACGGATCCATAAAGAACTACGAGATCCACATCAATAAGGATATCGATGGTCATGGAGAATGCCACAAATATCTGACGATTAGAAAAGTTGCGAAGGAGAATTGTGGAGGGCCATCATCGGAAAGTTGGTCCGCATCTTGCAACCCGCTTGTGGAAAAGTTGTTGGGGAAAGGAAATTGCGGGGGAACAATTTCGGAAGGTTTGACCATGCCCGCATCTTGCAACCCACATGTGAAAGCTTTGCTGCGGAAATAGAGCTGTGAAATAGTTTATTGTGGAGGAAAAATTGCGGGGAGGCAATTTTAGTGTAGGATTTGGCCAAGTTCCAGATATGGCAATCCTGCAAATTGTAGGAGCCACCAAATCCTAGAGGTGTTGGTAAGGTGCAAAAATATTTTCACACTATGGAGAGGAATCTTTCAATATTAATTTGCAATTTGGGTTTAGAATGTTGATTTCTGAATAGAGGAATGAAAAGGAGACTGTGGTATGGGAACCCTCACATCAGAGTGCTGTAGGAAATGAATGCAAATCACAATCCTGTAGAGAGCATAAGAAGTGATCGAAGGTTCTGTATGATAACCAAAGAAATGACAATAGGTCAAGTAGGAGGAATCTTGATGAGGTGTTGAGAGGGTAGGATTGTTTATAGTTCATCATGAGTGTGAGAAATATCATGGAGGTGGTGTGGAAGGTGGCTACTAAAAGTCATATAAAGGGTTCAAAAGGAAGTCACAGTAGAACAAAGGAAGATTCTATAGAAAGTGGTGTCAAGAGGATGAGTCAAAGCGAATTTGACAGAGGGGTTACTAAGATAAAGAAGGGGCTTAGTAAAGTGGCCAAACTATTGCATGAGGAAGCTATAGAAGGTCAATGTTATGGATGGAAGTTGAAGAGGAGGGTGAAATGGCCTATAAAGAGGTTATGTGCCAGGAACCTCAAGCACAAACTTAGTGTTTGGGTGAATAAAGAGGAAATTCTCGAGGTAGCTGAGCATGAGGAAGAAGTTCACATGATGTGTGAACCTAAGCAAGGTGTGTACCTTAAAGAAGAGAAAGAGGATGCTAATACATGGTTTGCTAACAAGCTCATGAACAAATAAAATAGTTCATGTTAGTATACAGAGGAGAATGAGGATGTTGATGAGAAGTCCATTGAGCATTTCAAAGGTTGTTTCACAGAAACAAATCAGCATGGAATAATGGAAGAGAAGGCATTAGTTGATGTTGAAGTGCCTTATGTATTTCAAACTGACCATATGTGTTTAATTATAGGTTGCACAGTTGGCACAGAGGGACAATTGTTGAATATTGTCCAACAGTTTGAAAAGGATGAAGATGAGGGTAAAATTGTGGACATATGGAATGTACATGTTTTACATATCTATTTGCTGATTTTATTGCACGAATTATGCAAGTGGATAGCTGGGATGGTGGATGATGAAGTAGAGATTGTCTTGAGAGACAATATGGCAGCTCAATATTGGGCTAAAGATGATGAGGGAAGTAGAAACAATGAACATGTTGTAAAACAGAGGGAGAAATATTTAGAAGCTATTTATACTTCTAAACAAATGAAGGTCACAGTGGAGAAGGGAATCTAGACATAAAATTTTCAGCAAGGAAGTAGACTGGATGAGGACATAGATGAGTTATGGAATCTCATGCAGAGATGTAAGAGGAACAACAACAGGTAGGTTCAAATAGTTATTTGGATAACTCTGGAAGACTAGGAAGTTCATTACAGGATTAATGAACAACAACAATCACAAAGCAAGATATGGGATCCAGGAGGTTTGAGGATTAAAGTTACATGACCCAAAGGTCATGATTTCTTTTGAATTCATAAGGATGGCGATGTGACAAAAGAAAGTAGAGACAAGGGATCAGATAATTCATACAAGGAATTCTTGGGTGGCAAAATTTTGTTTTCTGACATTGTTGTTTACTGTTTTTTTTTGTAACAAGGGAAATTAATATGTTCATGTTGGTTATGATGGGCAGACCCGGGTTTACTATAATCAACCAACAACACCCCTAGCTCAGTGGCCCTTTCGGCAACAGACCGCGAGGCGGCCTGAAGTCTCACCTGAAGTGATTCTAATGGGTTGGCCAAGGACTCAAGTGTCTTGGACCAGGTTTTGTGGCGTCTTTTCTTACGACTCGCAGCTCTTCTAGCTACGAGGTCTCTTCCTCTACGCGTCGCTCGACTCCTCTTCTCTCGTTGCGTGATATCCTCGTCTCACAGCTCTTCTAGCTGCGAGATGTCCCTTCTACTATCGTGTGGTCCCTTTCCACGTCGTGCACTTTCACTGACTCGCGATAACTCCAGCCTTATTGCATCGCCGCTCACCAGGCGACACGTAACTTCCTCCCAATGCTAAGCCCTTAACCTACAGTGCCGCGCACCGTAGCTCCTCTGCCAATGCGATATCTCCTTCTTGTGATAACCCACTCCCGCGGCTCAGTGCACTTAGCATTGTTCGTGTCGATCCGCAAGACTCAACATACGAGGCTGTTTAATACTGCGACTAGTGACTATTTCAAGCAAAGCATAAATGAACCCACATACAACATGCCAAAGACTTCAACTTATGTTTATCCTTCTATATTGTTGTAAACTAATTAACACATTCATTCATTAAACTGTAAACAAATTTTATGAAATAAATGGTGAATGCACAAGTAAACATAACACATAAGTCAATCACATCACACTCGATTTTAACGTGGTTCACCTCCAGGATGGAAGTTACGTCCACAAAACTGTGTTTTTATTATAGCTCAGGGGAAGGTAAAACACAGTTCTACTGCACCGCATATGCAGCTCCAGATCTTCTCTCTTAGATCTCTTTTCTCCTCTATATTGCACTCCTACAATATACTTTTCCCTCTCTGTCGATCCCTACGGATCGTTACATGCATGCTCTATAAGCCAGCTGCTGGTTACAGTAATATTGCTACTGCTAATAACAGAACCAGAGCTTGGCTTTTACAACAGTCTATGTTATTTCTATTATCTATATCACCCAACAATTGTCTAACTATCTAACTAACCAACCAACCAACCAACCGACCAACCCTTTTACAATACAAAATATATCCCTTTATAGGTAGCCCGAAGGTCTTGCCATTACAACACTGTGGGCCTATCCCAACAGTAACCCAAAACCCTAACTAGTGACAGTTGGCCATATCTATACTTTAGGTAGCCTCTTTCCGTCACACCACAGCTCTCTGCAGTCTTCCATGCTTCCCGGCGCTGATCATGGGTACTATGCACCGCTTCGCTGTTTCTGTCCTTCGTCTTCAATGCTTCAGCCTCGTTGCTCCTTTTCCTTTATGAGGGTCTCTGAGCCCTCCTGTCTTCACCGCTGCCTTCAATGCAGTGGGTGAGCTCTCTCTTCTCGGCCGCTCAGGTACCGTCATCTTCCTTGACTTCTCTATCTTAAAATTCATGGTTTCCAGCTCTGCTCTATAGTTGGAAACGTGCTACGGCGTCGTAGCTCTATCTTATCTTCTCTCCACCAAAACTTATCTATCCGCTAAACTAGCAGCTTCTTCTGTATCTGCGGGACCCTGCTCCAACAGTCCCCTAACACTTACTTGTGGCTCGCCCTCGAGCCACTACCAGCGGGCTTCTCCTGCTGTAGCTTTTCCTTGGCTTCCTACGAAGCCTTATTAAACTTGTCTCGAAGTCCTATGACTTCGTTTTGCATTGCTTCAACACGTTCCTATGCCGAGTCAAGCATAGCTTGACTAATACTGGAGTCCTCTACTGCATCAATTTCATTTCTGGTAGCTGTGAACTCTGTAACTTTCTGTTCAACTGTATCGACTATCTCTGTGATTTTCTCTTGATATGGTTGAAGCAAGTCATTAATGTGTATCTCCTGTGCTCTCAACTGCTGTGCTTCCTGCTGCAAGAAATTCATCTTCTTCGTCTTTCTCATCCTCTGAAGAGCTGCTAAGCTCTTAATTTCTTCCCTCATTGTTGTTGTAGTATTCTCTATCTGTTGAATACTTTGCTGTATGTCTACTTTCTGGGGAGGCGCATCTAACTCTGACCATGTGCTCGTCGCATCGGTTAGCACTAACAGTGCATCGTCTATGCGATATTTCATCTGCGTGGAAGTGAGTCGGAAGGCCTCTATTCTTCCTTCCTTTTCTTCCTGGGGTGTGCCTGGTGGACGAGCCTCAAGCTCGGAAATATGGTCTTTGTGATCTTCTTCCCTCTTGGCCAGGGTTTCTTCTAGCTGGGCTACTGTTTCCTCTAGGGCCTGTGCTCTGTCTGCAACTTTTCTTAGCTTCTGCGGGTCAGGTAAAGTGAACTCAATGTTGCAGTGGGGAAGTTCCAAGGCGATGCTCTGTAGAACTTGAGAGAGTTCCTGATCTCTTTCTTCATACTTTCTTAACTCACCCTCATTTTTCTGATAGCTAGTGGTGAGTGCTGCATTCTTCTGTTTTAGCTGCATGTTTTGCTTGTAAGTCGCAAGCTCTCTATTCCTGAGCTCGACGTTTAGTTGCCGCTAGATCATCTGCAACTGATCAATGCGAATCTCTGCGAGGTTAACCTTGACGGGTTACCTGATCTCGATCGGGGCATCCGTCGCTGAAACAGGGAATCGGATGCTCCCGGGTGGTATCGCGATTGTATTGATACGATCCATTGCTAAGGTTTCCTCGCGGGAAATCGACTGTGTCAAAATTTCTCCTGTAGACGCCTTTACTGGTGGAATCTGTATCAGAGCAGTCTTTTCAGTAATTAGTTTTAAGTCCAGAAGCTACTTTTCTACCGCACTCTGTATCTTTTCCTGCGATGACTGCATGGCGTCAAATGAATCTTTCAACGTGTCATGCATTCTTGTTGCAATGAGTTCATAATCATCATCTTTCAATGCGGTCTTTAGAGGTGGTTTTATGACTTTGTCCTTTTTCTTCTTTTGTGTCTCTGGTGGCCCTTCTTCTCCATCCTTTATCGTCTGTGCCTCTGATGGCACTTGCTGTGGGTTTTTCCTCTTTTCACCTGGTAGTGGTGCTTCTGTTGTTGCTTGTGTCTGGGTCTCTGTTTTGTCTTTTCCCTTGTCTTGGGGGTCTATCTGTGCAGTGTCTGATGGTAGCGGTGCAGTTTCTTCATATTCCTGCTTCCATTGGTCATCGAAGTCTCTTGTGACTCCTTCAACATCATGTGCTATCATCCTGAATGAGCCAGGAGACCAATCATCCCGCTTAGTCCTTTTTGGTCGCAGACAAATTAAATGGCTATCTGCCATAAAATTAAGTCGGCTATCGTATATGTCCACAGTCTCCATGCTGAGCCGTGGTGTCTCTTGAATGACCTTCATCAACAGCTTATAGTAGTCATGGAATACCATCGTATTTACCGCTTTTTTGGCTGGGTTGTTGGTCTGCCATAAGCTGGCATAGTGCACGCCTCTGGGCGCGCCACCTGCTATCTGCGGAAACTGGGTATGGGGCGGCTCCTTCCATCCGACAAATGCACAAAGTATAAGCAACCACGAGAAATGGAAAGGGTGGTTTGCTTCATCCTGAGCTGCCAAGCAATCTTCTTGAAGCATATTTAATAAAAATAGAGACCAATTGAATTGTTCTCCCTCGGTAACTTGTATGGCAAGGTGAATTATGGATCCTATAACTTCCTTTGGTCGAACCTTAGTTAACAGTCTGCCTGTGAGCAGGATGGATGTAAATATAAGTGTATCGTTTGTAATTCTTGAAATGTCATAAGCTCGTCCTCCTCTCTGTAGCTGATACTTATTTACTAGGGCTTGTGGTAACTTGGAGTCCTTGGTTTTTCCTGTTGTCTGTATCTTGGGGTGTTTACCAGTCTTGGACAGGACGGTGATGCGATATATCAAATCGACGTTCAGGTCGACCTTGTTTCCTAGCCAGAGGTACCCTCCATGTACACAAGAAATTAAGATTCCCACCACAGCATTAACCTCTGCACCCCGTCCAAAATGAGGTAATCTCAGCAAATTGAGCAGACCTGACCGCTCAAGAATCTGGACATGTGGCAGGGGAACACATTCATTTCTCCCTGTCCTTGGGTTCTTCTCAATCTTTAGATACTAGTCCATCTTGAACTAAGGATATGTCTTACCATCTCCCAGGTTATAATCTACAAATTTAACAACAGCAGCATATCCTACTAGATCTCCATTTTCCTTTACTCGAGAATCAATGGGTGGTATGGGAACAGTATACCTAGCATTCTTAGAAATTTTTACCTCTGGTGCGCCTTCAACTCGTGGTATAATGTACTCTGTTTTGCTATGAAATTCTTCCTCCTGCTCTGAACCAGATTCTTCATTGACCTGAGATTGGATGCTCCTTGTCTATGGTTGCTGTCTGGGCTGTGACGAACTTGGAGGAGCACCCTTAGATGGCGTCGTCATAGCACCTGCAAGGCCTCCACGCTGAAACCTTCTCAAAACGTTTTCTATAGGTTCGTCCTCGGATAGAACCCACTCAGTGTAAAACGGTGGACATGCAATGGCTGCAACTTCTGAAAATCACAGCACTCTGTAACAGACTTATCTCTTCACAAGGAATTCTTAACAACTAACTCTATAGCACTCGGTTTGTCTGCAAACGTAACCGTCCTAATTGAATACTTTCTACTTTTATGCCCAATATGATAATCCCGGATGCAACGGTCATCTAGACTGAACCTATCGGTCGTAATAAATGCCTGGACAAGACCACACCCGTCATCCGATCCTTAATAAATGCGAAAATCCGATCGAATTTTCCTCGAAACGTGTGTGTACAGGCGCCAGTCTCGTTGAAGATTTACCAAATCTAGAAAAATTGATTATACTGCTGCCAAATCTATGGTAAGATATACCGATCATTTTCTCATTAACTGCTTGTCAGAAGGTGACTTGACTAGCCCTCTGCTTCCTTGCAAAGTGGGTACGTGGCACGGGGAAACATCGCACTGCCGCGATGCGACTCCGCATCACCTGCGTAAAACAATACCTTTTTTTTTCTTCTTCCCGCGAGCCACTGATGACTTGCGCAAAACTGAACCGACCTTATGTGATTCCTCATACTTAAAATACCTGCCGGTGTAGACTCATTCCCAGTGCAATGCCTCCTTTCAACTACACTGGACATCTGCACCACCATAAACTGGCTAAGCTAGGGCTGAGAGGCGAGGTGGCTATCACTATAGAGCTTAAGCCTACTGCCATTAATCCAAGTGGGAAGAAACTCCCCATCCAGCTTGTTGAGCTGAACGGCACCTCCCTCTGTAACTTGTTGTATCTGATATGGCCCCAGCCAATGCGTCTTGAACTTCCCTGGAAACTTAATAAACTTGTTGTCATAGAGGAGCACTAGGTCTCTGATATGAAAAGTCTTACTCTTAATGTGTCTATCATGCCAAGCTTTTTCTTGTGCCTTCTGCACTTTCTGATGGAATCCCATGATGAATCTGTCTTCATCTAAGGCGAGCAGCTATGCCTCCTGCCCGTATACCAAGCTGAAAGGCATGTGTCCTGTAAGTTTCTTTCATGTGGTCCTGTACGCCCATAATACAGTGTTAACTCTAATGTACCAATCGTTCCTTTGGCTTTTGCAGATCTTGGTAAGTGCATTTTCTAAAATCATGTTAAAGGCCTCCACCGTACCATTAGCCTGTGGGTGGTAGGGAGTGCTCTTATGGTGTTGAATCTGGAATTCTTCTGTCAAGGCATCAATAATGTTGTTCAAGAAATGGGTACCTTGGTCGCTCATCAACATTACTGGGCATCCGAATCTACTGATGATGTTCTCAAAAAGGAACTATGCGGCTGTAGCAGCATCACAATTCTTCACTACTTTGGCCTCTACTCATCTAGTGAGGTACTCTATTCCAGTGATGATATATCTTGCACCAGTTCATTTTCCTGGTGGGTTGATAGGACCCACAAAGTCTATAGCCCACTTGTCAAATGCACGCAGCGTAACCTGCGGTCGCAGTGGCATTTCATCGCGTCACGAGGGTTTTCCTACCCTCTGGCAGATATCACAGCATCTACAAAATTCCTTAATGTCTTTGTGCAATGTAGGCCACCATAATCCTGCAGCGAGGATTTTCTGCGCAGTCGGCTTTCCTACAAAATGACCTCCTTCGGTTCCTGAATGTGCCTCCCTAATGATAGCCTCTTTTTCATGTGGCATCACACATCTACGCAGGACTTCATCTGGACCTAACTTGTATAACTGTCCTACTATCAGGGTGAAGTCTGCTGCTTTAACAACCAATTACTTCTTTTGATGCTTGGTAAACTCCTTAGGTGCTAGTCCGGTAGTAAGGAAGTGGATAATATCAGCATAGTAGTCGTCTGTGATCTGAATAGAAAACAACTGCGCATATTGAAAATTGTCCTCTAGGTTACTTGGCTCCTCTCCTGAGTCTATTCGCGACAGATGATTAGGTCTGGCGTTCAATCTTCCTGGTTTCACAATGATTTCGAAATCATACTCCTGAAAGAGGAGTAACCATCTACAGATTCTCCCCCCTAACACTGGCTTATTGACCAGATACTTTAACGTGGAATGGTCAGTGAACATCTTAAACGAGGCACCCAACAGGTAGTGCCATAGCTAACCCTTCTCTTTCTGTGGTGGTGTAGTTCTTTTCTGCTGTCGAGAGCTTTCTTATGGAGTATGCAATAGGATGGTCAATATCTCCTTCTCCTGGTTGTGTTAAAACAACCCCTAGTGCGATGCCAGACGCATCCACATGTACATGAAATGGCTTAGTCCAGTCTGGAAATACTAAGATGGGTGCTGTAACCATCTTCTCCTTAAGTGTGTCTAGACTCTGCTGTCATTCCTCATTCCATAGGAATTTTACATCCTTCTTTAGCAATTTCTCCATCGGCGCTATAATCTTTGCGTAGCCCTTGATGAATTTTCTGTAGTACCCGGTATGACCAAGTACTGTCCTCAGTTGCTTGACTGAGTTGGGTGCTGGAATATTTACCATGATGGCAATCTTTGCGGGATATACCATCAAGCCTTGTCTGCAAAAAATGTGACCCAACAAAATACCAAATGGTGCACAAAATATACATTTCTTCAAGTTTAGAGAAACCTGGTACTGCCTACACTTCTCTAACATTAGTCTTAGATCTCCTACGTGCTTGTCAACGAGTCCAGATACAGTCCAATCATCAAAATATACTTCTAGGAATTTATGAATGTATTCTTTAAATACAGCAACTACTACTCTAGAAAATATAGCTGGTGCATTCTTAAGACCAAAGGGCATTACCATATACTGGAACGAGCCCCATTCTGTTGCAAAGGTGGTCTTAGATCGATCTTCTGGATGGATTTTGATCTGATGATAGCCTGAAAAGCCATCGGTGAAGGAGTAGACCTCCTGTCCTCCCACGTTGTCTAACACTTCATCAGTGAACGGTGTCGGAAATGGACCATGAAGCAATGCATCGTTGAGTTTGCGTAGATCGACACAAATCCTGATGTCTCCTTTGGTTTTCTTTTCCTATACGACCATGGGACTAACCCATTCACTCTCTTCTACCGGCTCAACGATGCCTGCCGCCAGCATCTTATCGATCTCATCCTTTAATTTTTCTTTATATCGTGGATTCAATCTGTAGGGACGCTGCTTTACTGGTCTAGCATCCTCCTTCAATGGTATCCTCATGACTCCAAGGTCTCCAACTATTCCCTTCATCTCTGTGAACTTGGTGGGAAATAGGTCCTGATAGTCATGCAACAAGTCGGCGATCTGTCCGACTGTTTCATCACTCCAATAATCTCCAATAGAGGCAAACTTAGGTTCTGTGTCTGTGCCAATATTGATCTTCTTAATCTTGATGGGCTCTGTGATTTCTGGGATTTCTAGCTGTGGTCCCTCAACATCGCGAGTCCCTTCTGAATCTGGAATGTTGGTACTGAGTTAGTGTATCCTTGTTGCCAACTTTTCATGATTCTTATTTGGTGTGCCTCTGATGTATTTTTTGCATATATGTAATTGAATTTTTCTAAGAAATTCCCTGAGTTTGTGTGATTTTGCAAAAGTCACGCTATGTTAGGAATTGGTTCAGTCAATTCTAGTTTTCAATTCTAGAATCTAGTTTTGAAAATTTTGATATGGATCTTTGTGTATGAGTTAATATCTCCATAAATTTGATTGGGGATATTACCTTTCCAATTAATTTTTGTTGCTTTTAGCATGATCTTGTATAATATTTTCTATTGTTATGAAGCTAATTTTTACATAAGAGCTACTACTGAAGATAAACATGGACATTTGCAAAAAGACTATGCTTGACTTGAGAACATAAACAACATTAAGGTGGATTGGTGGATTAAGAGTGCACTTGATCAAATCTGTGATAATATTTTTCTATGATTAGAAACTTTACTGATATGTTTCCTATCATATTTCTTTGTATCACACAACTATTAAGACCAAGTCATTTTCTTTCTTTGTTCATATGTTTTATCATTATGTTTGATAGTTTCCTTACAATTGATTTTATGTTAATTACAACTAAATAAAATAACACAGAAAGTTGACCTAGCTATTTTAGAGATATAGAATATGAATTAATTAAAATTCATAGGGATACCTCATCTTTTGTTAAGGCTTGTATTTTCTTATATAATTTTTTTTATATTTACTTTCTTCAAACTTCGTTCAAATCATACTACAAGTAAAGAAACTTGATTATGAAAATGCGTATCTTCCTCCACTACATGTCATTTTATTAACAAGTTTCTCCTACTTATACATGAATTTTGTTGACAATAACTTTTATATATTACTTTCAAAATATTCCATCATAGTAAATATATGGAGATCCCATTAAATGTGAGATACTTTGGACAAGATAAAGATAATTTTAAAAAATCTTACATGTAGCCTATGCACATAGAAGAGTAACTTTTGAGATGTTAAATTTTGTGAGGGGAAGTTTGTCATATGTTTATAACTAGGAATTATGACATGTTCCAATTTCAAATTGCAGAAGTTGATACTCGGTGAGAGGATAACAAAATTTCCTAGGCTATGCTCAGAGTTTGAAGACAAGTAATCTACCAGGATTTCTCTATGAATTAAGATATTGCAAAAATAGAAATAATGCTATTGTAGAAACTATTTTGAATTAATTGAGGTCAACATGTACTTCCATTAATAAGTGTAAATACCTCTTTTCACAATTTTCCTAATGTCTAGTTGATTGATACCCTCCTATGACAGGATGGCAAAACATGTCTTGGATATAATTCATTTTCTCTTGGAGATCCTTCAAGAACTTCATCCATCAACTTTAGAAATGTTTCTAGCAAGGACTCCCATGGTATTAAATGTTGTAACTCTTTCACCTAATGGTTATTTTGTCCAAGCAAATGTTATGAGAATTCCAAACACTCGTGAACATGTACATAACTTTTTTTCATTTGCGATATACTTTCCATGAGATTATATATCCATTGTTTCAATTTATTTTGAAATTTTCCTTTAAATTTTGTTTTCTTCTTGCGAATGAATTTGAAAATAGTTACCATTATATCCATTAAAAGGAAATTGAACCTTAAAGTGTCGCTCTATCACCAAATTTATTGTTAGTGTATTTACATTAACAGTTACATGATTTCATTAAGTTATTTACCATGATAGAATTAAACTCTACTATTTGATGAAAGAGGTGCTTTTGTATTATGTAAGCCTACTGTGTCTATAAATTGTCTTCATTTTCCTGATACACTATTGAATATCAAACTACCTTGTCACAACTAAATACCAATGGATACAATACTTCTCCCTTTTTGTGTGTGGTTGTGTTTAGTTTGAAATGTAGTATTCCTTCTCATTTCGTAAATTCTTATAATGCATTTTAGTAATTCAAACAATCATAGTCTATATATTTTGCTCCAATATCAATTCTAATGTGACCATTTAATTCATATAGTATATAAACATTCTATCTTTCATTTACAAACCAACACTACAAGTAATAACACTAAGATTCAGGAAATTCCAAGTCTGATGTAAATGATCAGGATGATTGAAGAAAGTTGAGAGGTATTTGAACCTCTATGCTTATATCACTATTTTTAATAGTTGGAATATTCATTTGTATTTTTTATATTCTTTTCCTAACACTAACTGTTGAAATATTGTAACTTCAAAGAGTATTCTAAATGCATTTTATTGATGTAACCCATGGGAGATGTTTTATTCCTCCATTGGGATGTTACTATTGTATTTGGCCATCATAGAGTCATGAGGTAAATCCTCCGATGTAACTTGGTCTAATAGAACCCTCTAGAATCTAATATAATATTGTTTTGTGTATTCCTAGGTGAAGTCGGCCCAGTAAGTTTGTTGTGGTAGACTTGATTAGGAAAAATTTAAAGTGTAAGAAAGATTATAATTAGAGGAGGTGTGTTCCTCATTTGAACACACACACTCACTTGTGTATAGCGCATATGAGAGATATAGATACATACTAGAAAGGAGGAAGATCACCTATTTGGGTTTTTATCTTTATAATTTTGATACATCTATATAGAGGAAGTTTTGTTGGGTTTTCTTCCCCTTGAGGGTTTTCTAGGATAAATTTGTGTCTATCTTATGATTATGTTTCTTTTAGTGATCCTTCATATGCTATTCTTGTGAAACTGAATTGAATACTAATGATATATAGTTAATAATATGGAATCTTAACATGGTATCATAAATATCCTGAATATAACAACTTTCACAAGGTGAAACTCTCTCTCCTCTCCCTCCGACAAGAAATTAGGGTTTCATTCAAAGTTGGAATTTTGAAGATCCGTTTGCATAAAAAGTTGTGCCTTCATAAAGCGCATATATTGAGCCATGGATACAAGTTTTTGAGTGGATAGATCTCCAGGAAAGTCAAACCCTTGTTTGGACTTGAACTAGAAAATTGTAGAAAACCAAAGAATGAGAAAACTGCAGAAACTGAAATCTTGCAAGACAATTTGAAGGGTGAAGATTTAGAATCTTGGGAAACCAAGTGTACCAATCAACTCACCTCATTAAAGTGCATCTCCTGCTAAGGCCGGTTTTTTATTTTGAGGAATTTCATTTTTTAGTGACCTCGTAGATAAGGTGACCCCAAGCACTAAGCTTTAGGGCAAGTTAGAAGCCATAGAAAACTTCTGAGCATGGAAATATAGGATTGGTCTCATTCTCAAAGAGAATGATCTTGAATATTGATAAGTACATCAAAGAAGAAGTTGTAGAACCAAAAAAACATGAAGGGAAGGAGACACACAAGAAGGACATGAATAGGACTATGAGGATCATTGTTGATTCTATCAAAGATCACTTGATTCCTCATGTGTCATCTAAAGAGACACCAAAGGAAATGTATGATTCCATGTCCAAAATGTATGAAGGAATAAAAATAAATAGAAAGATGAATTTGAGATCTCAATTCAAAAGTACCAAGATGAGCAAAAGAGAATCCATCCAATACTACTTCACAAGGGTCTCCTCCCAAGAGGTTCCATAGGAAAAGAGAAAACAATCAAAGGAAAGACTACTCCCAATTTCAATATTACAATTGTCACAAGATAGGACACATTTCTAGAGAGTGTCCATTGAATAAAGAAGCATATCATAAGAAGAACAACAAAATACATCATGCACATTTATTCGATGATGAAGAAGAGGAAGAATGACCCCAAAAAAAACTAGTAAAAGTAGAAGATGCAGAAGAGTATGTATTATTCGCTACACTCTCTGGGTTTATGACACCTGGATAAGATACATGGATTATTGAGAGTGGTGCTTCAAAGCAGATGACAGGACAAAAGAAAACTTTGTTGAAACTTGAAGAGAATAACTCTCCTCATAAAGTATCATTAGGAGATGACTATCAATATCCTATCAAAGGTATTACTGAAGCAAGATATAAGCTTGATTATGTAACCCTCATGAAGATGAAGGAAGGCCTATATGGACCAGGTTTAAAGAATAACTTGCTTTCTATCTCTTCATTAGATAAGAAAGGATATAGGGTTGCATTTATAGATGGACAAGTACTTATGTGGTCCAAAGGAAAATCAATTGAAGATGTAGTTATCATCGGTGAAAAAGAAGGAGGATTATATAAGCTCAAGGGACATTCAGAAACAACGCTTGTTCATGAGACCACTAGCCCATGTGAACTATGGCATAAAATGATTGCTCACATCAACTACAAGGCACTACCCTATGTGAGCAAAGTAGTAACAGGATTACCATATTTGAATATCGATCATGAAGGCACTTGCAAAGGATTTGCAAAAAGAAAGAATGCCAAGAATCCATTTTTGAAAAGGGAAACAAATACTAAAGGTACATTGGAATTAATTCATTCTAATGTATGTGGTCCAATTCCCTCCACATATTTGAGTGGTTATGAATATTATGTCACATTTATTGATGGCTATTCAAGAAATACATGGACATAATTCTTAAAAACAAAGGATGAAGTATTCGTAAAATTCCAGGAATTCAAATCCTTGATATAGAATCACTTAGAAAGAAGAATCAAGATACTCAAAATAGACAATGGTGGAGAATATACTTCAAAAGAATTTGAAGCCTTCTCTAAAGAAGTTGCAATCAACAGGGAAATAACCACTCCCTATAATCCTCAACGGAATGGTGTTGCAGAAAGAAAGAATAGGAGCATTATGGAAGCAATTAAGAGAATGATAAATGATCAAGATCTTCCTATGCATTTATGGGCTAAAGCAGTAAGAACAATAGTTTATGTACATAATAGAATATCCCATAGTGCCATTGGATTTAAAAATACTAAGGAAATGTTCACATGAAATAATCTTGAATTAATATATCTCAAAATGTTTGGATGTATAGTATATGCTCACATTCCAAAAAAAAANTGGATTTAAAAATACTAAGGAAATGTTCACATGAAATAATCTTGAATTAATATATCTCAAAATGTTTGGATGTATAGTATATGCTCACATTCCAAAAAAAAAAAGAGAACCAAGTTGGATTATACTTCCAAAAACAAGGGAATATTTGTTGGATACTATGAAGTCTCCAAAGAATTTAGAATATACATCCTAGGATTCCATCACATGGAGATAAATAGGGATGTAAAATTTGATGAAGAAGCAGCTCTCAAGAGATCCAGAAAGTGCCAACATGAAGAAGTATATGAAGAAGATATACCTTCCATAAATATAGAAGTTGCACCCTCCACTAAAAATGAAACATCAAAGGATCATGATATGCTAGAACCTCAGGAACCTCCTACTATGAATATATCACGGAAGAGAAATCCTTCTTGGGTAAGAGAAATCATACAAGAAGAAGAGAAGTATGGAGCTCCAGAAGGCTCCACAAGAACACGCAACACATCAAATCCATTCTCTAGTCATGTATCATTGATGTGTAACCTTGTAGATCAAGAACCTACCAATTATGAAGAATTGGTAGAGAAGAAAGAATGGGTAGAAGCAGTGACATAGAATACCAGTCAATAATGAAGAATGATGTTTGGGATATAGTTCCCAAACAAGAAGGAAAGAGTGTGGTATATTCCAAGTGGATCTACAAGATAAAGCATGCAGCTGATGGAAATATTGAAAAATACATGGAAATATTTGTGGCTAGAGGATCCTTTCAGAAAGAGGGAATTTATTATGAAGAGATAGTTGCACTATATAAATATACACTTCAGTTAGAACTATCATGGCACTTGCATCCGTGATGAAGTGGAATTTACACAAGATGGATGTGAAGACAACCTTTCTGAATGGTGTTATTGAGGAAGAAGTGTACATAGAATAACCACAAGGATTTGAAGTCGAATACATATAGACTCACGTATGTAAGTTGAATAAGGCTCTGTATGGACTAAAGAAAGCTCCTACAACTTGGTATGGAAGGATAAATAGCTTCCTGACGAGCTTGGGCTTTACCAAAAGTAAGGTTGACCCTAACATTTAATTTAAGGCTATGGATAATGAACATGTCATACTATTACTATATGTGGATGACTTATTCCTGATAGGAAATGAGAAAGAAATTGTAGAATGCAAGAAGAATCTCGCTGAAGAATTCGAGATGAAAGATCTTGGATTGATGCACTATTTTATAGGCTTGGAAGTATGGCAGAGGACATAAGGAATCTTTCTCAACCAGGGAATTTATTTTGTGGAAATCTTAAAAAGATTTGATATGAGGGAGTGTAAAGCCATGGCCACTCCCATGGATACCAACTTGAAGTTTTTATCGGATGAATCATCAAAATTAGTGGATGCGACTCAGTACAAACAGATTATTGGGTCGTTGATGTATCTGACGAATACTAGGCTAGATATATGCTTTGTTATGAACACTCTGAGTCAGTATCTAGTTAAACCTAGACATGTTCGCATGATAGTTGCAAAACATGCGATGAGGTACCTAAAAGGTACGATAGACTTTGGACTATACTATGATGGGGATCATGACTACAGACTATATGGTTATACATTTGCAGATTGGGATGATAGTACCTCAGAAAGGAAGAGCACCTCAAGTGGATGTTATTTTTTGGGATCCACCAGTCCAGTGTTGCTCTCAGAATAGTTGAAGCAGAGTATATAACATCTTGTTTTGCTACTTGTGAATCCATATGGATTTGAAAGATGATGTCAGGTCTATTTGACCTAGAGCTAGATACCACAATGATTCTATGTGACAACCATAGTTGTATAAAGATGATGGAGAAATCAATGTTCCATGACAAGACAAAGTACATAGAAATATGATATTTTAATATACAAGATAAGGTATATAAGGGATCTATAAAACTGCAATATGTGAGTACTGATGAGTAAGTTTTTGATGTATTGACTAAGACTCTATCTCAAACAAAGGTTGAATACTTTCGTGACAATATTGGTGTAGTTCAAAAATACCTTCCTCTAGGTCGATGATATGGACCCTCCTCGGAAAAGAGGAGCAAGTTTGTTATCAGATAAATACACTTAATCAGAATCAAGCAAGATCTCCCTAGTCCAAGTGGATCTAAAAAAAATCAAATACATAATACAATCTACTTTCCTAGATAAAATGCAAATGCAAAGTAACAGATCGATCACCTACCTAAAATATGTAGATCATTTTCTCTCTTTGTTGATCCAATCTCCAGAGTGTTCATATCTTCAGCTGCAAAACCCTATCAAGCAAGTGGAAACAAGCAAACAACATATGCGTATCCAAACATATAATTGATCTAAGCTAACAGTTAAGGAAGAAAGCTATAAACATTATCAACAACAACAATGTTTATGGAAAGAGATCTATATTAATGTAATAAAGGAGATACAGATAATTACATAGGAGAAGAACATTACAACCTAGCCTTGACGCTATAAACATTACAACAACAACAACAATGTTTATGGAAAGAGATCTGTATTAATGTAATAAAGGAGATACAGATAATTACATAGGAGAAGAACATTACAACCTAGCCTTGACGCTGCAATATTCCATCCAACAATCCAAGCCAAAGCCTCCAAACCAAGATAGTAAGACACCTAGAAATTCCACTAGCATAAAAGTACCATAGACCTTCCTCCCTTCCAAATGGAGAGAGGGTTTAATTTATAAGGCTAAAGGGATAGAGTAGGTTGAGGATTAGGAGGAGGAATCAAAGGGATCTTCCCTATAGGTTAGGAACCGAAAGTGGGAGGGATTGACCATCATCCTTGGACTTATGTCCTAAAGTGGGAGGGATTGACCATCCCGTAAGTAGTTCAATATTGCATCATCCTTGGACCTATGTCCTAAAGTGATAGGGATTGATTGTCCTGTAAGTGGGTCATGTGTACTACAGGTTATATTGTTGTTGATGATGATATTAATCGAGAGAACAAGTGTTACTGCAAAGGATTAAGTGATTGAATAATAACAAGGATAAAGCGATCGAGTACTGCAAAGGATGAAGCAATTGAGTACTGCAAAAGACAGAGTGATCGAGTGTTGCAGAAGATGAAGATCAAAGTGTTGCTACAAAGGATCAAGTGATTGAGTGCTGCAGGAAGATCAAGATCAAGTGTTGATGTAAAGGATCTAACAATCGAAGAAATATAAAGGATTGAGTGATCATGTGCTGCAGAAGATGAAGAGCAAAGTGTTGCTACAAAGGATCAAGTTATCAAGTGCTACAAGAAGATGAAGATCAAGTGTTGCTGCAAAGGATCTAGCGATCAAAGAACTACAAAGGATTGAGTGATCGAATGTTGCAGAAGATGAAGATCAAAGATGAAGACACAATGTTGTAGAAGTTGATGTTCCAGTACTAAAGATGTTGAAGATGTTCTAGTAACAGTTCCAATTGCTAATGATTGTTGAAAACCTCCAATGACATATAGATGTATCACCTTGATGTCGTTGAAGATGCTCTCTCTCCTTGCTCCTACAGTTGATGTTGTAATTATCAGTACAATACCCTTCTCGTTAAGGGGGAGTGTTGAAATATTGTAACTTCAAAGAGTATTCTAAATTAATTTTAATGATGTAACCCATGGGAGATGTTTTATTCCTCCATTGGGATGTTACTATTGTATTTGGTCATCATAGAGTTATGAGGTAAAGCCTTTGTTGTATGTTGGGTCAATAGAACCCTCCAAAATATAATATAATATTGTTTTGTGTCTTCATATGTGAAGTCATCCTAGTAAGTTTGTTGGGTCTGACTTGATTAGGGAAAAATTCAAGTGTAAGAAAGAGTATAAAGAGGAGGTGTGTTCCTCATTTGAACATGCACACTCACTTGCGTATAGCGCATAGGAGAGAGAGAGAGACATACCAAAAAGGAGGAAGGGAACCTATTTGGGGTCTTATCTTTATACTTTTGATACATCTATATAGAGGAAGTTTTGTTGGGCTTTCTTCCCCTTGATGGTTTCCCAGGATAATTTTGTTCCTATCTTGTGAATTTGTCTCTTTCAGTGATCCTGCATATGTTATTGTTGTGAAATTGAATTGAATACTAATGATATCTAGCTAAGCATATGGAATCTTAACACTGAATTGGGTCTTTTTTTATTTATTTCGGGATAATGATCAAGAGTTAACATGTCAATGGTCTCTCTAAAGATGCCCTTGTAACAATGTTGGAATTAACGTTGTAAGAATTTGTAACCTGACTAATTAGTTATGGGTAGATGATTTTGTTACATCCTACCTTGTTTTGTACCTTGTTTTGTAGAGGGGAGTATATTATGGAGATTTTTTCACTAAAAATGTATGCGTTGGGTACTTCGATATGTGTAGTTATTCGTAAACATTGTATTCACTACTACAATTATGTTATTAATGTTTTATAAAACATTGATGATGTAATTGTACACAAGATGTTTTCATTTTATATCTTTATGTTCACACATATCTTGTGCTTAGTGCAGTCTTGTTGACCATTTTGTTGGGTGTGTGCAAGAAGTTGAGGGACCTTTTAGATGCAATGGTAGAATGAAGTCAATCACTCTTGATCCATAAAATAGAAATCATCCCAATCAATCTTGACCCTGCCAAGCCTAATCCCAAGGATGCCAACATGCATGCCAATTAGGATAGTACACAAAAACGCGCTCCTGTTTTACCTTGCAAAAACACACTCCCATTTTGCTTCAATAAAACACGCTCCTGTTTTGCTTCATTAAAACGCCTTCCTGTTTTGCTTCATTAAAACGCGCTCCCATTTTGGTTCAATAAAATGCGCTCCCGTTTTGCTTCAATAAAACACGCTCCTGTTTTGCTTTAATAAA
>LPNX011226045.1:238528-250603 GCA_001517045.1 Pseudotsuga menziesii | reverse complement strand
TATTATTAATATTAATACATATTGATATTCATAATTAATAATTAATAAATAGTTATTAGTCAACTATTCTAAAATGACACATCATTTCATGGATGGTATCCAAAATGCCTTTCCAATTTATATATATACGGAACTCACTTTGTAATCTATCATTATATCTATTCTATCATCAATTTATAATTTATTATGGCTTATTCAATATTCCAAGTCTTTTGGTAGCATTATTTGTGTAAGTGAATAAAAATTCACTTCAAGTGGTATCAGAGCCTCGTTGGCTAGATCCCGGCCTTTGGCCATATTTTTGGCTTTTAGCCATCACCCAGGGTTTCCCTGAATTTTTGGGTTTCCCAAAAACATAGGACTTTGTCCTTAAAAAAATAAAAATAAATAAAAAAAAGTGTAAAAGTAACTCCCCCCCCAAAAAGAATTAAAACAAAAGTGAAAAAAAGGTAAAAACAAAAAAAAAACTAAAAGAACGAAGAAAAAAAAAGGTTAAAAAAAAGGATAAAAGTAAAAAAAAAAGAGGGTAAAAGTGAAACCACACAGTTTCTTAAAGTGGGTTTGAGTTTGAATATAAAAAGTGCATAATAATAACTACAAAGAAGCAAGTGGGATTTGAACTTAGGTGGGGAAGGTAACACTTATTCCTCCCAACCACCCAATCTACTTGCATTTTACAAAAGTATTGAAAAAAAATAAAAGTCAAGGACTAGAATTTGGAAGGTTATATATTATTTTATATAACTTAAGTTTAAAAATAATAATAATAATTTTTATTATTATTTTATTAAAAAAATAATTATTTGTGGAAAAAAGAAAGGTTATTTGACTTAACAAGAAATAGTCGAAGAAAGTTTTTTCCAAAAGAGACATATTGAGAATTATTAAAGCTTTTGTATCTACCCTTCTAGAAGAAACAAAGACAAATGTGAAGTAGAAACATAGTCACAAACAATGGATACTACATATTCGGAAATGAATTCACAACTACAAACAACAGTGGACGAGTTAGAACAATACAAGGCGATCAATAAAAGTCTACAAGCAGAGGTTGAGACGAAAAAGTGGTTGAAAGAGTGGAAAGACGATGAGAATCACCGCTTATGGAATCAGAATCGACAGCTAAAACGAACCATAAGAGATAACAAGAAAGTGTTATCTAATCAAGATAAAGAAATATCATGTTTAAAAATTCATAATAAAAAACTAGAAGATCATATCAAAAAGTCAAAAAATGACAACAAATCACCATATGGATGCGATAATGAATTAGAAGAAGAAATAAAGCATCTAAACAAATTCATCATGGAAAAAGATGCTGAATTGGTGCAAGTCCAGATGAGGTTAGAAAATCAAGGAGTAGAGTTACGTCTTCATAAATAGAAAAAAGAAAAACTCCAGCAGCAGTATGACGACAGTAAGAAGACACATAAGTTAGAACTGACAAAAGTCAACAAGATTTTATCAAGCCATTCAGAATAAATTTTCAGATTAGGTAATCATAACAAGACACTAGTCACAAAAATTAAGAAGTTGAAAAGTAGTCAGAAGACAGAACAATCTACAGAAGACATTGAAGGAAAAATTCTAGACAAACAGGAAGAAAATCGTTGTATCAGAAGGCATAATGAAGATCTTAAGGAACAACTTAAGAAGTCTGAAGATGACAGAAAATCATAGGTAGAAGTGATTAAGAAGTTTCAAAATGATAACATGCAGTTAGAAAACAAGTTGGAAAAGATACAGAACAAAGCCTTAAAACCTCAAGAGATGAAAACACAACTTTCTACTCAGATCAATGCTAAAAAAATGACACTTGTAAAAGACAATGACATTGTGAAAATTCCATATCGACACCCCAACCATAAAAACAGATATTCTAAAAAGTGGGAAATGTCGAAAGATAACGGTACCAATGTGATCAAATCTCCTAACGATATATCAGTATGGAATGCTAACAGTCCACAACAAATCAATTTGGGATGGATTGATTCATCCACATATTGGAAGTTGTGCTCAACTCTTAGTAGTTCATATCGACACGTTTCGTCAGCTATGACACCACAAAAGATGATGCATAAACATTATAAGGCTTTGAGGACAAAGCCTTTCTAAGGGAGTGGCAATGTAACAAACTTAAATAATAACAACAATATATATATGAATTATTAATATTAATACATATTGATATTCATAATTAATAATTAATAAATAGTTATTAGTCAACTATTCTAAAATGACGCATCATTTCATGGATGGTATCCAAAGTGTCTTTCCAATTTATATATATACAGAACTCACTTTGTAATCTATCATTATATCTATTCTATCATCAATTTATAATTTATTATGGCTTATTTAATATTCCAAGTCTTTTGGTAATATTATTTGTGTAAGTGAATAAATATATTCACTTCAAGTGGTAAGGGGAGACATAAGCGTTAGAGAGAGAGAGAGAGAGAGAGAGAGAGAGAGAGCAAGAACGAATGGGGTGGTGGGGTGTTTGGAAGAGAGAGGAGTGGATTTTAAAGGTAGGGAGAGGAGGAGGGGGGATTAGAGGTATTGAGAAGAGGAGGCGGCGTTAGTAAGATTTAGGGGGAAGAAGGGAGTCAAGGGGGGACATAAAATAATAAAAGTATAATTGACAAAACAAGCACTCATTATAGTATTTAAAAACGTGCGCACGTTTTGCTTCACTAAAACGTGCTCCTGTTTTGCTTCAATAAAATGCGCTCCTGTTTTGTTTAAATTAAAAAATGTGTTCCCTCCAAATGATAAGGCCGAGCCTTGAACCATGCTTGCATGGAATTCTTATGCCTATGTGTCTGCTTCGTACTTTGTTTCGGATTCAACATGCTTATGCCTTGGAGTATGATAAACCATGGCTAATTCAACATTATATCCAAATTTTCAATATGCTCATGTTTAGCCGTTCATCTAATTATGCTGCACACCTCCATTTTTTATGAGATTTTAGAAATAGATATGGTTTTTTTTGTAGATTCCAAATATGTAAATTTTAACAAGAATACATTATTTTTTCTATTTTTTTCTTATTTATCTTCTATCATCACTCCTCAACTCAAAAAACACACTATTAGTGTTTCATCCATATCTCTTTCGTTTCTCAACCATTTAAAAAAAAAAATTATATGTTGCACTAAAGAACATCGAGCTCTACATGCTATAAAAAACTCATTTCCAAATAATTGCATTAAGATATTCAAACGGTGCACCCACAATTGACGTACCGTTTTCGAGGTTTGATCTCTTAGATAATAAATAAAAAAATTAAAAATATTATTTTTAGTATTGGAAAAATAGTCGTGCACTAGTACTATATGTTCTACCGATTTTCGTAAGTTTATTTCATCATTTAGTCACTCAGACGCTGCACCCACAAAAACATATACCTTATAATTTGTCCAAAAAATAAAAAGTGCATGTTAAAAAATATCTAACTTGAGATAGTTAACAGCATTTTCAATAGAAAAAAGTTATATATTTGAAAAGTTCATTCAATGTCCTACATTTCTTGTGTTTTACTCATCGCAATATTCATTGTGTAAGTGTCTCAAAATATCCATGCAAGTTGATGGATGTCTGTTTTTCAGTTTTCTATTGCATCTAACGCGCCAAAAGAGACCCTCATCTTTGTGCACTCACCCTTTTTTTTTTTAATATGCATGTGATGAATGTTTAATAATATGCTTGATCAATTGGTGAGCTATTGAAAGATTTAATAGTTCTTGCTTTGATTGAACCTCGTCGAGCAAAGTGGTAATGTTGGTTTTGATTCAACCTTGCAAGCTAAGCTTTAGGTGCTAGTTCAGTGTGTTACTTAATGGAAGCGTTTCTCATAATATATGGACTTATTAACAAAGAAAAACAATATATTATGTACACAAGAGAACAAACATTAAAGCAACTTAGCTATAAAGAAATACTAAATTTACTTTCTTCCTCCTTCGAGAGCAATATATTAAGCACTAACCGAAACTCCCCAAAGAAAACTAAATCAAACCAAATCTAGTTGATATTCCAAAGTGCTCAAATAACACTTTAGATGATCTTAATAGTTTTAAAATTGAAGATTTAGTCTAGATCAAATAACAATTTTAGATGATCTCAATAGTTTTAAAATTGAAGATTTAGTCTAGATCAAGGAACTAGGCAAGCCAAATCAAACCAAATCTTGTTGATATTCCAAAGTGCTTAAATAACAATTTGGATGATCTAGATAGTTTTAAAATCTAGAATTTAGTCTAAAACAAACAATAAGCATTGCCAAAATAACAATTTTAACAAATTTTTATTAAAAATTAGTAACAAATTTTTATTAAAAATTAATGCTACTTTTTGACATTTTTTTTCTTTCTTCGATAATATTTTTGGTTAAATTCTGTAACCATTTTACTGATTGTACATAACAATTATCAAATTTGCATAATGTAGGTGTCTTGGAGGTTTTTAGAGGTTTATGAGAGTGCAGAATCTGTTTTTACGCTTATAAAAACAAATTAGATGAAATTATGAATTTACGTCTCATAAAAAACAAATTAGATGAAGTTATCAATTTACGTCTCATATTCCGCACATGCCAACCGTTGCTATGACGGCCGGCTTGTTTGAATGTTCGGTTGGCTGGTCCTTCCCGACTTCTTCAGTCAGTGGTTGAGACAGGCTTGAGGTTTCTTGATTTAATGGACTCTGACCACCATCAAAGACCGACCCACCGCTTCAGAGCAGAGCTTCAAATCACGAAGACAGCCTCCGCTATGTCGGACACATTAATCTGCTGCCCCTCCTCTTCTTTCCCCGACAATCCCAACGTTATTTCCACACAGTCGAGAATGTCGAAAGTCGGGAAAAAGCGAACCAGGGCGTCTAGGTCTGCTCCCACGATTGTTATTACAACTGATGTATCAAATTTCCGAGAGAAAGTACAGAAATTCACAGGTATGCAACCTTCATCTTCATCTTCTGATTCTCCGCACAGCACAAAGATTGAATTACCTGTTTCTGAAAGGGCGATGCAGCTCGTCAAGCCCGTACCTCAACGCCCATCAGATAAAAGTGAATGGCCCGCCTGCAACAATATCAGTGTTACAAGTAGCTGCAACATCATCAACCCCTCTTTTATGTTTCCTTCTTTCACCAATTCCGCTGCTAGCGATTTATCTGCTTCGCTGCCTAGCTTTTCCGTTCAACCTCCACTGCCTTTTAATGAATACTCTCTGAATCCAGTCGTTCCGAAACATTATGACTTTCTCCAATACTAATATCTGTAGCTGAAAAACAATTTTTATGGTGGGTTTTCCATATATTCTACAACAGAGAAGCTATGGCGTTTTTTAGATCTGAAATAATGGATTCGTCTTTAATATTGCATCCCTAAATTTCAGTTACTTTATTTTGTAAAAGAGGCCGGACTTTGCAATTGATGAATCCTAATGATATGTAAATTATTTTTGTTCCTTTATGAATCACGAGCTGACCAATTTTCTGTAATATGGATGTAATTTAGCAAAAATATAAGCATGTCATTTGCCTTAAGCTTTAAGCTTTGTATTATATATATATGAGAAAGGTTAGAGAGATGATTTGATTATACTTTAACGGATTTGATTCTTTTATACATATATAAGAGAAAGGTTAGAGAGATGATTTGATTATACTTTAAGGGATTTGATTCTTTTAGATATAGAGTTAAAATGTATTTATACTAATTTAAATTTTTATAATAATTTTTTATTTTATTTTTTATTTTTACAATGTTATTATACCTGCCACAGCAGGTATATTGTAATCGATTGCAAGTCAAACTCTTTTGACTTTGGTGTCTTTTGATGCAGGTATAAAGAATTAAAACCTGTTTTGCAAAGTACGACTTAGGGATTTGTAAAATTTTTTTTTTTTATTTTGTTAAAAACCTATTTTTGTAAACAGCTGATTGGTGGATAGAAGATGATGTAAACTTTGGAATTTGGTATCTGGATTTGAGTTGACATGTGGCACCATGACGTCATAATAATAAAATTAAAAAAATCAAAATTATATCCCATTGCCAAGTGGCACCATCGGAGCCAGCTGTTCTGGTTTTTTTCAGACCTCGGGCCATGAGACCTGGGCAAAGTCAGCCAGCTGCTGAATCTCAATCCTTTGGCAGCTTCACAATCACCAATCACAAAGCAACAAAAATCAAAGTAATCTGAGCTGGATCAAATGTTGCTACCATTTCATCGTCGACTAAATACTCCATTTCATCCTCGTCATCATTGGCTAAATAATTCACAGCGATTTGAACTGTTTTTTCATAGATCTATATGTTTTCATGAGACTGCAAGTTCTCAATCTTATCCAAACCGCCAGCATCATTGATTTGGTTCACATATACATTAGCATCTGTGAGGCCTGCATTCTTTTCAGCCTCGCCAACTCTCAATATGTTTTCTAAACCTTCAAGGAAGATATTTATAATCGCTGGATCCTCGTAGGCTAGCAAATCACAAAGTGGCTTAATGCAACCTTGAATGGCAAGGTATCTGTAAGAGAAAATACCTCGTGTTATCGACCTCTCATCATAAAAAAATATGCATCTTGAAAACTAAACATGAAAAGAAAGAAAAGCTTCATACTTTTTCTATTCGTCAGTTCCACGAGAAGTTGCATTTGCAATTGCCCACGGTGCCTCTTTCTTTATGTTGAATTCAGCATTTGAGAGAAGCGATAAAATTGAGGGAAATATTTGGGCATCAATGACAGCCTGCAATGAAAACACAATGAATTAAAACAAAATGCTCAAGTTATGTTACACACAAGGTGTGACACTTGTAGAAAGATATAAATCCGAAACCATTTCCACCTGAATTTGCTCTTTGGTCCCTGCAGCAATATTGGAGATTGTCCAACATGCTTCTCTTACAATGTCTTTTTTTGTCTGGTCAGCTGTGAGAAGATTCAGGATACGAGGAAGAGCCTGATTGTTGATAACAACCTGCAAACCAGAAAACATAAGCTAAAGATATTTTAAAATGTAGATCCGCTAGATTTGAACTTGAACTTTTGCATAGGCGTTCTCTTTCAACGATTAAATCGGAGCAAAGATGATATGAAAAATGTATTATTGAATTACTAAGAAGTATGAAAAACGTGTCTGAAGTAAAACCTGTGTTTGCAAGTCATCACCACTGACAATATTGCCGATTGTACGCAGAGCAGGAATCACAACTAACGGGGAAGAATTACTAAAAAAACAAACCATTCATTCGGATTAATACAGTTAGAATTTTATATAAAATTTATACACATTGTATTATTCTTAACCCTAAATGTATTACAACCAAGAAACTGAAATTAAAAAAAGCTTACATTATGTACAAGGTAATAATCATTTCCTGTCTCTATACTTGTATCCGATTCCCAAATTCGATCGAACTTGTCAAGAGGATATCTGCGTAGATTCATCATTAAAAATTATTTAGCTCACTTATTAACATAGCACAACGGCACAAGAGTAATGCATTGAAATACTGCTTCACATATCACGGTTCGAACTTTTAAGAATTACAACGAAAACACAAAAATCTGAGATGTAAGAAGTGAGAACTGAGCTCGAATTGTTATGACTTCCATAGTCTCTCCCCACTGTTCAAATAGACATACAGTTTCTGGAAATACATAAGCAAATGAATTGCAATGAATTTCAACACGACTACTAGCTGAGAGTTTACTGCGTAAAGCATTTTATATCATTCAGAATGATCACCTGACCGAGGAATTTGAACCAATATCAACTCTTGTTTGTAAGCTCAACATTGTTCCTGGCTTAGCGAGTTGATACATGCCCTTTTGGAGGGTCCTCAACTTGATAGCATTGATAAACGGAGAATCAGTCTCAGAGGTTCTGATCAAGCAAATATACAGCACATTGCTAGAACTAGCAAAGATATTTTCAATGTTTTCTGACATGGTAGTCGAAATGTTTAGGTTTATCATATTCAACATACCCGGTGTCTCAATAGACAAAGTGAAACTAATGGGAAATCGTGAAGTTTCGGTGGAATTTCAAATGGCAAACCAACATCTTAAGAGGTAAGTAGTTTTGGCTTTCTACTTTGCAATTGAAATCATTTAGCTAGTTTGACAGCCCAGTTTAAGTATTGATGGACCGAACCTTAAATAGGGCTTCACCCATAAACCATTTTCGACAAACTAAAACGTGACTAAAACATACAGAATCAATGTTGGAATAAAAAGCTAAGAACAACTTTGCACTATAAACTGCATGTACCCACTCATAATTGATTTCTTTTGGATTTTTTGAAATAATATTGAAGCCTAAACATCTCACAATGTAGTTTAACCTTGAAAGCTTTCTTGTCCATTTTGGCATTTTGCCTTCATGAATATCGCAAGAGAAGGAAAGCAAGAAGGAAGCAAAGTGTGGAAGAGACAGGTTGGAACTGCCGTCTAGCCGTTAAAAGGCCGACCAACCTACCTAAGTCCCAAACCCCTTGAACAGAGTGTTCTCGTGGGAAGAACAAAATCTAATGGCGATAGTTAAAAACATGATGTAGAAGGATTGACACATAATGACATATTATCACAAAAACATTCAAAACTTACTTCATTAAAGTGTCCTAATTGATGTCTTGCTTAGACCACAAAATCACTGCCATATCGACGAAAATCTCACGAGCGTCTTTTCAAGGCATTAAAATATGTCCCGATTCGTATTGCACTGCGTGAATTGTATAAACATGACAAACTGCAATGCGTGAACTGTATAAAACATGACAGAGTAAAAAGGAACCCGTCGTTTACACATGCAGGTAAAGAAATAAGTAAGTTTGTGCTATATATAATGGACAATTGTTCGTATTTGCGAAAAAAATGGTTAAAGCAGTAGAATAACCTCCAAAGTGGTCAAGACGCTACAGAATGAATGAAAGGATGGCGAGAATTTCGCCAAAGCTTGAAGAAAGATATAAAGAAGAGACCAAATCGGGAAAGAACACTTTAAAACGAGTTGAGATTGATGCAGGATTCAACAAAAACAAGAATGAGTGAAAGGATGGCGAGAATTTCGCCGAAGCTTGAAGAAAGATATAAAGAAGCAGCGAAATCGGGAAAGAACACTTTAAAACGAGTTCAGATTGATGCAGGATTCAACAAAAACAAACACTCCATAGCTTGAACAAAAATGGCTGTAATGCTGGAACAAATTTCAGGAATTCAATGCATCAAGAAGAAAACAGACATAGTCAAGCCAGAAACCTTACCGAATACACTACAACCCTATACGGAAATTGATCACCAAGCTCAGCATTCTCTCCAACTGAAAATGCAAGAAAAAATCAGCTCCCTAACCAAGCCTCTCGATTGATATATACCAGTGATGGGTAAAGGCAGTGCCCACGACATACTCCACTTGCTATCACCGGACGTCCATGTGTGAAGATCCCTAATCCATAGTCCATGCAGTCTACCACCTGTTGTAAATATCCCTAATCAGCGTTTTTAGTCCTTACTGTATGTGCCTTTCAATACAGTAATGTTTATTATGTTGATTACCAATAACCTCGTACCATATTTTTGAAACTTTCTTTTTTTTACTTATATTCTTAAAGCCTAGGTGTTCACAAAACTATAATTAAAAGGGACATTCATATGTATACAAATAAAAAAAAGTGTGTATTTCTATTGTTTTTATTATTATTATTTTATATAAATTCATTCACTCCACATGAAAACCAACCCACCACGATCATATTGAAAGAGAAAGGAAATATTATTTAGTAATAAAGTTATAATCGATTTTAGTTTTGGTAGATGGATGAATAATATATTATATTAAATTATTTATAAGGTCAATTAATTATAAAATAATGGAATTTATATTTATATGATATTAAAAACTAATAAATTATGATATGGAATTTATATTCATATGATATTAAAAGCTAATACATTATGATAATTTAAGATAGTATAAAGTTAAATTGAAATCCTTCAAAAAATATTGTTGCTAGAAGTTTTGAAGATTCTGATATCAAAGAAACTATTATTGGATCATACTTTTTTGTGTTGCTAGTTGATTCCAAGTTCATTGAGGATCTTTATTAAAGTTATATCACCAGTTGAAATTTTTGTGAACATTTGAAGGTGCAGAAAGATATATTATTTCCATAGTCATCATGCTCTAATGTTAATGTTTCGGTTGACCTTGGTGTGGGTTTAACTACATCGGAGTTCTATTTCAAGATGTAAGAAACTAAAATATGGAGGATGAAAATATTTCTATTCACTTAATATTTTTTCAAAATCTAAGCTTATGACATGCATTATCACTTCAAATAACAAGCTTTCTTCTTATTCCTTTTAAATCGGGTGATGGTTTTTAAATTTTTTTATCATTCAGCCTCTCTAAATTCACATTTCTTCATAACATTGGTGTGTTGTAGTCATGCTTGCACTTGAATTTTTTGGATATTTGAAATTTTTGGTTAGGAGTTTTTATTTATTAGTTGGTCGTTGCCCTTAAAATGGATGTGTACACTTAGATAAGAATGCTCACTATTAAATACATGTTAACTACAATTTTGGAATATTATAATTCAATTTCTCTTATTTCAATATAGGTTATTTTTAATTTCTAAAAATATAATAAAGTTAATTGTATTAAGAGTTTCCACGCACTAATAACCAAATTCCACATAATATCTTTATTAAAGCTAGTTTTACTATTTGGCATCTAGTTTATAACTTCTAAGGACTACTATATTTTTCCCACCTATATAGTAAAACCACATTTTTTTATCTCCATGCTTAGAATGAGAAGCATTCATGCAACACAATTTGTTTTTACCTTGTGACAACATCCTTCTTGTAATAACATTATGTAAACATTTTGGCACTCCTGTTGCAAGGAGTGAGGTAGGGTAAGAAATTTAATGCATATTTTGTTTTGTTGTGTCAAGTTTAGTATGTGCAAGTTGGCATGTTTAGAATGCCAGCAATGTCAGCAAGGTGTTTTTTTATGTGGTGTTTTTGTAGTTCAATTGGGCAAAACGCATGTGATCGGGGGAAATAAAGGGTCAAATCCATCATTCTCAGTCTATGTGTTTTAAATATATTTGACCTACAAATTGTTCTAAATTTCATAGAATAACAAATGATCCAAAGCTACATTGTTCGTTATTGGGTTATACTTGGGTTGGATGCTACAGTGGTTATTGAGGCAAGTGGCCTGAAAAAGTATTGTAGAGGGCCTTTCACAATCAAGGGTGCTTTTCCCTTGGGGCTCCCTCGGAGTAGTCATTAACCTCTTTGGGAAAATTGGATAGTATTTTAGAACTAGAGAACCTTTCACACCCATTGATGTTTTTCCCCATGGGCTCCCTTGGTGCAATCATTAGATTCTTTGAAAAATTGAATGCCTACGTAAACTTTATTTCAATTTTTAATATTTTTTCATTTTAATAGTTTTTTAAAACAATTTTGATATACTTGTTTTTTGTTTTTTATTGATATATTTAATAAGTCATATAAATTAACTCTATATTTTAAAACATTTTATATAATTGTTTTTTGTTTTTTATTGATAAATTTAATAGATTAGTTAAATTTGTTAAATATAATTAATTTTAATGATTTTATAAACATAATATATACATTTTATTGTTAAAATTAAAAAGTTATATAAATTATTCAATTTTATAATGAAATGTATATTAATTATTAGTTCATAAAATATTATATTTAATTTTTTTATTTGTTTGTAAATAAATATAAATATTGTTTTCATTTTAACAATAAAAATGATTTCAAATTAACAAATACTTTTCTAACGGAATGAATATTAATTATTTATTATTTATTCATAAAATTAATATATTTAATTTTTATTTATTTATTTGTAAAATAAATATAAATATTGTTTTTTTATTTATGTTTTTTCTCTATTAATTCCCAACCGAGCAGGTCTTCTAAATGGATATTCTGTAATTTCCACTGACGGTTTACCTTGATTAAGTAGACCGAGAATCCCAACCAGCGTACCTGTAGAGAGTG